>AFQZ01000659.1:0-28428 GCA_000222935.2 Aciculosporium take MAFF-241224 | reverse complement strand
GCCGCACGCACCCCCCCCCCCCCACTCCACAGACGGCATGCCAGATTCCCCCCCCTGGCCGCCCGGCATTGTCGAGCCGGGCGGGGCATGGGATCCCGCCCACCGGGCAAATACCCGGTCCCCCCTCTTCTCTGTCCCCCCCCGGGGGCCCGCCCTGCCGGGGGCCGCCTGGCTCTTTCTCATCTGCACAAGAAGAAGCACGTAATGGTCATCCGTTTCTTTCTCATCTGCACAAGAAGAAGCACGTAATGGTCATCCGTTTCGGATCCCCCCCCCCCCCGGCGACCACAACCACGGGCGCTGACCAGGCCGCCCCCCGATGTCAAAAGACACGGATCCATCCATCCATCCATCCATACACCTTGATGCCCGACGCCATTTTGCTGCCATCATCATCCTCATCTCATGAGGCGATCCAAACTTCTGACTTGCTAAAATGGCTCACGTCTCGTGCATTCACGGCCTGCTACCACCTACGTCACCTTTCTGAAGCCCAAGATATCAAAACCCGGCTCTCACACAATTGCTGCGCCCATATTCTACGCTCGTCACAAGACAGCACATCACCCGCAATGACAGCACGGGTCAACACGGTGGAGACGGGACAACATGTCAGATCACCGTGAGAATACAAACAAACACAGACGCTAGACTCTCCCCCCTCGCCAGGGCCTTCAACATACAAACCCAATACTCGATTTCAATCCAACGATGCAGAATACCTGTGCTCAGTCGCTCCGTCGCCACGCCCCCCACGCCACATACATCAACTCCCCAGCTTCGCGCAAGCCCCCTCCAAGAGTTCCCGAAACAGCGCCTTCTCAAGATCAAAGACATGATCCGGCATAAACGACGGCACATATGTCGCACCCATCATATCCACAAGCATCGCCCTCCTGGCATCCCGGTCCCAGAGCACCTTGCCCAATCCCGGAGAGCGGTGACGCACGCGACTGTCGTGCAGCTGACGCAGGGCATCCATGGCCGCCTCGACAATGCCCTGCTCCTCTTCCACATCTTCCTGGCATACGCCTTTCCCGCCATAGCTCAGCAGCAAAAAGTGCGTCAAAGTGCGGTCCAGGTGAAAGTACGGTATGGTAAGCTCCACAATGCCCAGACAGATGGGAATGGCCTGGCCCTGGATGTCCCGGAGGTGGGCGTACAGCCGATCTTCCGCCTCGAGTCGTACAGCATACCTTTTATCGACGCCCTTGGCCAGGAATGTGTAGCCGTGAATCGATAAGCACACCTTGAAGAAGGAAGCACACGTCGTGGTGCAATGGATGGGCGTGCAGTCTGCGTCATTGCCCGTGTCAATAAGCAGTTGCAGACGCAGCAACTCTTGTACACGGTTTGGAGACATGTGGCCCTTGCCATGTTCCTTCACGTTCGGGCACTGCTTGTCCAACGGGCTGCCACTGGCTATGCCTCCAAGGCACTTGTGCGTGCAATATGGCCGCTCTGAGATGCTCTGTCGGCCAAGATTCGATGGTCCCGGGAAGCTGCCATGGTCACCAGCACCTCGGTAGTAAGGGCGACGGCAGCCCTTCACATACAAGGGCCGACTGTTAAAGTACCACTCACGCGTCTCTTGTGGTACACTTTCCAGATGACGTTCCCATCCGTCATATCTTTTTCTATTCATCCATCTGGATAGGCTCTGGGCCTTGCGATACCAGGCTTGAGACGATGGCGGCGATGCCATTGCCCGAAGGACGAGGGCAAAGACTTGGGCAACCGCCGTGTCAAGGAGTTGCGACTTGTCAGCGTCAATCTTGTCGCCTTGGACGTCGCAGCTCGGCACACAGGAAAAGTAGTAGAGAGAAGCAGGGTCGTCGTCTGCAATGTGGAGAAAAATATACGCCTGACCTTGGCTTATGTAGCCATATCGCACACCATTGTTCACCATGTAGTTAAACAGTTGATTGATGAAGGGAATCAAGAATCGACCTGTAGCCGATCCGAGCTCGCCCGTCCTTCCTCGGCCGTTCGCATCAGAACCTGGCAGGTCCATAGATTTTATGCAGGCGGCAACGTCGTCGAGACTCAATGCGCCCGGCACCACGAGCCCGACGGCCATGACGGGAATGCGTTTGCCGTCATCGATGCGGTACACGCAGAATTGGTCCATGTGTCCGCTTGATAATCGCAGCTTGCGATGCCGGCTCGTTCGGTTTCCAAAGCGAGCGCTCACGGATCCCTCACCTGGCAGTTCGGAAACGTCTTGGAGACTATGCGCCTAGCTTGGTCCGTTGTCGAACTCGACTGGACCCGCCAACCCAAGGCCGTTCATGACCGACTCATTGTGCAAGGCCGCCCTGGTGAGCATCACCACGGCTTCGTGGACGGTCCATGACTGGCGAACAAGAAGCTGGCATGTGCTTCTGATCGGGGGCAGGCTAGACCCGGCATATTCCAGGGGGGACCGAGAGGGGAAAACGGCCTCGGTCATAAAGGACGGGCATAGAGAAAGTCGCCACCACACCTCATGTTGTACGCTCTCAAAACCTGTCCACGGGAGGACGCGTTGAGGAAGCTTTGGCACGAGCAGGGGTGCAGGATTTACCACCTCTTCGTTTTCCTTATTTTCGAGGAGGCAATCCGTCTCGGCGACAAGATTCAGGTCAAAAGAATGACATGATTGTAGATACTGATATAGCGTTGATGGTGCCTCGTACGAGCTCGGTGCAACCTCTGCTTCGTCCTCGCCGCGCTGTTGCGCCTCCAGAAGGCCTTGGCTGGCTAATTGATGCGCCTCGGAGAGCTGCTCCAGGAGCCTCGTCAACTCTTCGTCCATGCAGCTGGCTCTGCAGCGTGGCAACCGAGCTGCGGCAGTCGGGTGAGTCGATATTTGTTGTGGTGAGTTGCACGTACGTGACCACCACCTTGTTGGCCCGCCATGATGGGTGCAGAAGGGTGCAGAAGGGTGCAGAAGGGTCCAGCGAGCTAGATAAAGAAGCCGCGCCCGCTGATCTCATCTGTAGCGGAGCACCTGCCCGATCAGTCGCGACCTAGTACACGTCTGTACGTCATGTCCGTCTCCATCTCCACCCCCACCTGTTGCAGCCGGTCGACCAGCCCGTTGCACGTTGCAGTCAATATCACGCAAACGGCAAGCGTCATGGGATTAAGCATGAAATTACGGGTACTATGAGCGAGAGTCCGAGGGACTAGCGAAAGTGAATACCCCAGTCGTCGATCCCATCTCCACGTGCCTACCCTAGTGTAAAGATTCTGGGCTCACTTCTGCTTGCAGGGAGGGGGTCAGAAATTAAGTAAGAATTAGATTATCTTTACAGACACATCCCGTACAGGGATGTCAGCCCTATTAAGTACTTATTAGTAGGCTACCTACTAATTTACTAGTAAGGAAAAATAAAAGTAACCTTAATATTCTATAACACTAAAATATTATATATCCTTTTAAATTTACCCTAGTAGCTAGTACTATACCTAAACTCTTGATACTAGTTTAGCTATTTTATATATTCTTATACTAAAAAAGCTATTTTTAAAGCTATTCTAGCAGACCTATAGACTTAAAGGTTAGTCTTATTTTAGTGTTTCTTAATACTAGGGCTTTTTTCTTAGCTATTACTAGCCTTTACGTTTTTAATTAATATACTTTTATTGTTACGTGGTGGTATCGTTACGTAGTCGGTTAGAAGCAACCGTAAAGCTATCATTAACGTTATTATAAAGGGGTCATTAAACGCACTTATATATACTACTATTAAGTCATATAGTTAAGTGTATTCTATGTAAATTATTATTTTTTTTATCTTACTAGCTGTATAATAAATCCGTCCTATATAGGTAGAGATCTAATATTACAGATTATTTTATAATAAGTACCTCTCCCTTAAAGATAACTATCCTAGTTATTCTCTAGATCTATCTAAGCTAGTATTAATATATATAAAGAAAACTTTTATCTATAAAAGAAAGCAATTTAATTTATAAAGTATTCTCTTTATATTAGTCTAGTTACATTTAATTTACTAGAAACATTGCTTAATAGTAGTAATTAATCTAATAATAACCACTTATAAAATTTAAAGACAAATAAACATCTTAGTTTAAGTAAAATAAACTATAATAAAAGGAAATTTAATCTAGGTAGCATAAACCTGTTAACTGCAGTTTACTGCCTCTTAGTAGCTAACATCTACTAGAAGTCATAATAAGGCATCAGGTATAATATTAAGGATTCCTAGCATATAAGTCACTTATAATTCAAACTACGACAGATAATTCGCTACCTTAGCTAATTTTAGGTTAGCCTTATTAAGGTTTATTATAGCTAAAAAGGTATATTTAATAATACCTTTAGCAGGTATATAGTTAGTTAGAATATTAACTAAATAACAGTTAAATTAAGCTATTTTTCATAGTTTTTATATTACTTTAGCAATTATAGCTACCTTTGCCTTAGTTAATCCATACTACTTCTTAGCTATAAATATTAAATAAGAGAAAAAAAGGATTAGGTAAAGTTTTATAGCTATAATATCCTTATTAAATATGCTTTTTCTATTCTACTCTTTATATAGTTAAAAAGCATATAAACTAAAACCTTTCTTATAAGTATTAATCTTAAAGAATAATAGTTACTTTAAATTATAATACTATAATAGTATTTTCTTATAAAGCATAGTCTTTAGTGCTTTAAAGGCTACTTTCTTATCTTTTATAAGGATAAAGGATTTTTCTTATGCCTTTCTCTTATATACCTGCTTTAAGGCTCCTACTAGTAACTCATTATATTTATAAAGTTTACATATAAGTGCTATTTTTTAAGTCTATAGTAGTTAGATTTATAAGTTAAACTAAGGGATTCCTGCTTTTAGAAATCCTACTATACTAATAAAGGTTTCTAAGGTTAATAGGTTATAAGGAATTTCTATCTACTAAAACAACTTAATTCTGTTGTTTATATTAATAATTTTATTAGTATTAACTATAAAGCTAAGAAGCTAAATTAAGTAATATCTAATAAAAGACTTAATTACTATAATATATACCTTATTTTCCTCTAGGACTTTTAAGACTATCTTAAGGTGTTTAAGATAATCCTTAAGGGTGTTAGAAAAGATAATAATATTATTAATATAAATATAAATAAAACTTTAGTATTGTTACGTGGTGGTATCGTCACGTAGTCGGTTGGAAGCAACCGTAAAGCTGTCATTAACGTTATCATAAAGGGGTCATCAAACACACCTATATATACTACTATTAAGTCATATAATTAAGTGCATTCTGTGTAAGTTATTATTATTCTAAGTCTTACTAGCTGTATAATAAATCCGTCCTATATAGGTAGGGATCCGACATTATAGATTATCCTATAATAAGTGCTCCTCCCTTAAAGATAACTATCCTAGTTATCCTCTAAATCTATTTAAGCTAGTATTAGTATATATAAAGAAAAACTTTTATTTATAAAAAAAAGCAATTTAATCTATAATATATCCTCCCTATATTAGTCTGGTTGCATTTAATCTACTAAAAACATTACTTAAATAGTAGTAAATAATCTAATAATAACTACTTATAAAATTTAAAGATAAATAAACATTTTAGTCTAAGCAAAATAAACTATAATAAAAGGAAATTTAATCTAAATAGTATAAACCTATTAACTATAGTTAGATCCGTCCTAGTTATGCCTGGATATCTACTTCTTAAATTCCTTATTTGTATAAGCCTTGTGAATTTATACTATAAGCTATTAATAGAGATATAGGTTATAAAACGTCTTTATTTACTTATATTATTATAGCTATAAGTAGCTTATTAGAGAGTAACTATATTACTAATAACCTTTAGTTATATGCTTTTAGGAGTTGCTATATTATAAGTAATTCTCTTATTTAAAGTGTTATGGTTATATTATAATAATGCTACTAATTATTAACTATAGTAATAACTTATGTAAGAGGATGGAAAAGACTTAGGTTAAACTAAAAATAAAAACATTATGCCTTTAAAGACTTAGTAAACTAATAAAAAAAAGCTATATAAAGGGGAAAGAGTTAGGCTATAAAAAGAAAGGCTTTTCTCTTAAAAGTAGGAGAGGTAGCCTATGCCCTTTCTTAAGGTGTATTAAATATCTTAAGTTATTCTCTGCTTTTAACTTTATATATAAAGGTCCTTTATATGTTTAAGCTAGACATATTAAAGGTAGTTTTATAGAGGTTATTAGGGCATTATTACTTTTAGGCAGAAGATGGCTACTAGCTATGCTATTTTATTCTTACTAAAGGTAAAATTTTTCTATATTTAAACTATATAGCATAGTAACTATAAGGAAAGTAATAGTCCTCTAAATACAACTTTTTTTATAATTAATTTACTTATTATAATACCCTTTATAATATAGCTAAACCTTTAATTTAAGCTATATGTTTTATAATTAAACAGTAATCTGCTTAAAGCCATATGATTTTTAAGGACTGCTTTTAACATTAAACAGCGTAATATATTAGCTAAAATTTTAGTCCTTATACTACTATATAAGGGTCTCTTATTTATCTAATATTTTAGCTAATTCTGTGTTTTTAGTTATAGATTTTATTATTATTTTCTGCCTTTTTATAGCACTATTAATATTATGCCTATTTTTAAAAGGTATCTTTTACTTTGCCTTTTTTAGTAATAACTTAAATAAGCTTATATTTAATATAGTTACCTTTATTACTTTTATAACTAACCTTATTCTTTTACTAGCTAGTAAATTTAGTTTAACTAGGCTAGTTAGCTTTTTGCTTATTATAGGTAAAGTTATCTTTCTAGCTATGGATTTTAGTAAAGGTATTTAAGGAGTAGGCCTAGTAGTCTTAATATTTTTAGCCTTATTCTTTAGTACTATTATTCTAGCTAAGGTTTTTATAATATACTTATTAATAATCTTAAGACTAGCTTTTATTATATTAAAAGACTCCTTATAGGCCTTAATATCCCCTTTAAGTATATTAGTTTTATCTTTAAGTTTATTAAATTATATATTAGTAGCTTAGTTTACTAGCCTTAATTTTATCTCTTTTAAGATAGTCTTTCTAGCTATTACTTTACTTATTAGCCTATATTATTTAGCTAAACCTTAGATTAGATTTCTTTAGTTTACTAGTTTCTTTCTTAGTATATTAGTGTCCTGTTAGGTAGTTATAGTTCTATGCTCTTTACTAGCATTAATAATTACCTGTTAAAAACCTATGCTTAAGAGATTGACTTGTTTTATAGTAGTAAGTGCCCTAGCTATAAAGCTATTAATACCTCCTAACTTATTATAGTATTTAGCTATAAGTACTTTCTCTTTTAATAGTAATTCTAGTTATTACTCTCTAGATCTAGCTTAATTATCTATTTATTTACTATTAAGAAATCATGCTACTGCCTGCTTAATACAGAGTTTAATATTTTAAATAACTAGGGTATTAGCCAGGCATTTAGTTTTCCTCTGCCTGTTATTATTAGCTACTAGAATTAATTCCTTAATAAGAAAAATCTATTATACTACTCTAATTTATAGTGTATATATAGGGTTTATCTTTATAATAAAAAATCTGTTTTTATTAATTTATACCCCCTAGGCCGTAAAATCTTTAGAGTAGGTGTAAATAGCCTTTATTATACTTTATATGCTATCTCTAGCCTAATATTGCTATATTCTAAAAGGCTTTAGTCCTATATTACCTTTTATAAATAACTTTATTTCCTAATGCTAATAGTATTTATTTATATAACTAAAATAGTAAATTAGCTTATTAAAGTTTAGTTTCTTTAGTTTATTTTATATTTCTTATATAGTTATAAAAGGATCTTAACTTAAACTACTAGCAGGGGTCCCTTTTATTATAAGGGCATTAGTAGTTATCTTACCCTTTTTTATATTTTAAAGGCACTTTACTATTATTTATTCTCTAGGACTAAGCGTCTCTCTGGATATATTAATATTAAAAACGTTATTCTTATAGTTAGTATCTGTACTAGAGTTCTTATCCTTATCCTAGGCCATAGTCTCTATATAGCATTAATAAGCAGTTAGTAGGTCGGCATGTGCCTTTTCCCTCTGCTTATCTTCTTACAGAGCCTTAGCTAACTAGTTATATATAACAGTAATAGCGTCTCTAGCCACTCTTACTAGATTTCCCCTAGGGGACGGCTTTACTAACTTAGTTATTATTACTTGCTTTTCCTTATAAAATAGTAAAAACTTAACTAAGATATTAGGGTTAAAAACCTTTATATAGAGCTTATCCTCTGTGTTTCTTATAATATATATTAGAATTATCTAAGAAAGGGTAATAATAGTTAAAAAATAAAATAAAATAAAATAAAAACTTAAAGTATATAATAGTTAAAAGCAAGAATAAAAGGTTAAAAAATAAAGAAACAACAGGAAATCTAGGGTGTTAAAATATATAAATAAGAGGTTAAGTAAAAAGTAAAGTAAAATTATAAGTAGTATTATAAGGAAAATAGGGTTATATATTTTTACTTATAGTAATTATATAGGGTTTTATAGGATGTTAGATCCTGCTAACCTTAAGGCATTATTAGCACTCTTGCCTTATAAGCTCCTTTTTCCTATACTTCTTATCCTAGTTAATTAAATACTTCTTTAAATATTTATTTATTAACTTTAATGTATTTACCTTTATCTTGCTTTTATTAATCTACTAGTTATTTTTAATAGTATATTCTTTTTATCTTATAAGATAAGCTATCTTAGGGCTTTATTCCTTAGTATAGTAGATTTTTACCTTATATAAGATAATCTGCTTAATCTCCTAGTAATTAGCTTTGCTGCTCCCTTTTAGATTAATTAGTAAAGGGGGCGTTTTCTTTTTACTAAAGGAATCTTTACCTTAGTATGGTTTTTAGATATATATAATTAATACTACTAAATATACCTTTAAGGTTAATAGAAATTTAAGTTAGTATAATAAAGGATTTACCTTTTTAAGAACCTTATACAGTCCTGCTCTTTATAGTAACTATTTCTTTTTTAGCTTTCCTAAAAGCTAGTATCCTTTATATAGTTATAAGTACACTATGTCTTTAATATTAATATTTACTAGGTTATATTAGAAATTATATCTAATTTTAGATAATATGGCAGCAGTAGTTATTATAAGTTATGCCTTTCTTTAATAGAGCTTATAAAGTGTCTTTAAGTCCTCTTTCTCTAGCTATAAGTTAAAAACTACTTGCTCTAGGAGAAGGTTAATAAGGTCTAGCAGTTTAAGCCTATATAATAACTTATTAGGTAACTGGTTAATAGCTATAGCTACTATGTTATTAAGATAATGTTATAAAGCTAGAAGGATTAATACCTATAGTACTGTTAGATTTATTATAATATAATAGTAAATAGCTATTATTACTATCTAGTTCTTCTGTTTAGCTGCTCTATCTGTCTATAGGTAATAGGTAGTTATTATTAGAAATTTAACTCCTAGCTTAGTAAAAATCGCTTACTAAACCTTAGAAATGAATTTAAGGTCCCTGTTACTAACTATTTGCCTTAATAGTCTTTAGTTTATAATATACAGAGCTTAAAAAAGTAGTTTTGCCTATATAGATGCTAAATACATTATGTTTCCTAGGATTAAGAGGGTTTTTTTACTAAATAAACAGTTTACTAGGCAAAGGAAATTATACTTTAAGTATCCTTTTATGGCCTATATAGTATTTACTAAGTTTACCTCTAGCATATCTATAATAAAGTCTAGAGAGATAGTGTAAAAAGGCATTAGTTTTAGCTATAAAGGTCTTATTTCTCTAGTTACTTTATCCCTTAAGACAGAGTTCTCTTAATAAGTTATATAATATGCTATATACTCCTGGATTTGCTTAAATATCTTTAGAAAACAAATGCTATATAAACCTTTTATTATTTTACTAATTCTAAAGTAGTAATAGTTATTATATGTAGTTCTTAGTATAATTTTAACATAGCTACTTAAAATATATAGTTATTTAAGTCCTTCTTTATTCTTATAATAAAGTAGGCCCTTATTTATAAGGTCCTAGCTATAGAGTAGAATTTGCAGTTAGTTCTGTCCTTACTTTAGCTGCTTTTGCTAAAAATCCTTAATGCTCTTAATTATCTAATAATATTATAAGTTAAATTTATACCCTACTAATATCTCCTTCTTTAATAAGTTATTTATTATAGCTACTGCTTAATAATTTTAATAAAAGTATACATAGGTATTTAATTCGTTATATATACTATAGTTTGCCGCCTCTTAGTAGCTAATATTTACTAGAAGTCGTAATAAGGCATTAGGTATAATATTAAGGATTCTTAGTATATAGGTTACTTGTAATTTAAACTATAACAGATAATTCGCTACCTTAGCCAATTTTAGGTTAGCCTTATTAAGGTTTATTATAGCTAAAGAGGTGTATTTAATAATACCTTTAGTAGGTATATAGTTAGTTAGAATGTTAACTAAATAACGGTTAAATTAAGCCATTTTTCGCAGTTTTTACATTGCCTAAGCAATTACAGCTACCTCTGCCTTAGTTAATCCATACTGCTTCTTAGCTATAGATATTAAATAAAAGAAAAAAAGGATTAAGCAAAGTTTTATAGCTATAATATCCTTACTAGGTATGCTTTTTCTATCCTACTCCTTATATAGTTAGAAAGCATATAAACTAAAACCTTCCTTATAAGCATTAATCTTAAAGAATAATAGTTGCTTTAGATTATAATACTATAGTAGTATTTTCTTATAAAGCATAGTTTTTAGTGCTTTAAAGGCTACTTCCTTATCTTTTATAGGGATAAAGGATTTTTCTTATGCCTTTCTCTTATATACTTACTTTAAGGCTCTTACTAGTAACTTATTATATTTATAAAGTTTATATATAAGTGCTATCTTTTAAGTCTATAGTAGTTAGATTTATAAGTTAAACTAAGGGATTCTTACTCTTAAGAATCCTGCTATACTAATAAAGGTTTTTAAGGTTAACAGATTATAAGGAATTTCTATCTACTAAAATGACTTAATTCTATTATTTATATTAATAATTCTGTTAGCATTAACTATAAAGCTAAGAAGTTAGATTAAGTAATATCTAATAAAAGACTTAGTTATTATAATATATACCTTGTTTTCCTTTAGGACTTTTAAGACTATTTTAAGGTGTTTAAGATAATCCTTAAGGGTGTTAGAAAAGATAATAATATTATTAATATAAATATAAATAAAACTTTAATATAGTCAGAAGATATAATCTATAAATTATTATATAAAGGCCGGCAAGTTCTTATACCCTATTAACATAACTTGTAACGCTTTTAGCTTTCTTTTTAAGATTACTACTATGTAATTCTAGTGTTTCTCTTATACTAAAAGCTAGTAGAAAAAGCCTGTTGTATTAAAAATTAATTTCCACTCTTTACTATAGGTATCCTATATAATATTACCTTAGTCTAGCAATAAATACACATCTAGCATAGTAATGTTATTAAGAGGTTTAGTATTTATAATAACTTAACCTTTCTTAGTCTTTTTTACATCTCTTTAAATAATAAAACCAGGGCAGGCTACTAGTGCTAGCTTTATTAACCAGAATATCCTACTTACTAGGTATATAGCATTATAGACTTTAGTGAATTTCTCTTAGTCTTTATACCTAAAAGAGTACTTCCTTACTAGCTTAACCTAGTTCTACCAGCTATTAATAAAGTTAACTCTTATCTTATCTTCTTTTAGTATTAGTATTACTCCTTTATTATAGTAAATATTATACTTATTAGTTAGATTCTATAACTTAGTAGCTGCTTTTAGATTAATATTAGCAATTTATACTTTAAACTTATTTTTAATAAAAAGTATATTCTCTAGGCAAGATACTTTATATAATAAAATACCTCTGTTAATAACTTTAGAATCTAGGTTATTATTAAATTTTTCCGGACTTTCTTCTGTCTTTTTTATCTTAATATCTTTACTAAAAAATACTATATACTAATAAACGTCTAGAATAGCAAAATTTAAATTAAGGCTTATAGCTGCCTTAAGTTAACCTACTTTACTATTCTGCTTAATCTATATAGCTCTGTTAGAATTATTTACTACTAGCATCCTTTTCTTATCTTTTTAGTTAAGAATATTATTTAAAAAGATAGAATTAAATAATATAACATAGTAAACACTAGTCTCCTCTTTACTAGGAAGATCCTTTTATATTACTAGTACCTAATACATTAAGTTTAGTAGAATTATAACATTATATACTACTATTACCCGTTAAGCTAGTATATAGTAAGCGTCTTAAAACATCTGTCCTAGTACTATTATATTATATACTAACCTAAAAACTAACCTTAGATTAATAAAATTAATTTTTACTTTAAAGCTATAGAGAAAACTTAAGAACCTGCTGTCTTTATGCTCTTAAAAGCAGAAATTCGCTAACTTTATTGTCGATTTAGCCACCCTTTAATTAACTAACTACATAACCTTCTTGCTAAGGCTAGTAAAGATTTCAACAGAGCTAACATAGGAAAAAGAGGAGAGATGCGGGATTAGAATACGAACGGCCTTAAATAACACATCGCGATTACGACGCGGTATTACGCCTAAAACGAAAAAGAAGCACAGAATCGGATTCCTCATCGTCGACTACCCCCCCTAGCAATAGCGCATTGCATAAGGGGAGTAAGCGGCATAAGGGGTGTAATAATTAACGAATTTTCGCATAGATCTGCAACTAATAAAGGACAAGGCACTACTTAGGAAGAAATATAATATTAAGGAGAGAATCCTAGAGTAATAATAGTATAGGAAAAACTAAAGAATAAAATGAAATTATTAAAGGAATTAATAATAAAAGTTATCCTAAAGGTAAAAATAATAAAAGTATAGGCTTTTATTAAAACTTTTATATAAATTACTATAAATACAGGAGGGGAGATAGCCTAAGCAAGAATAGACACAGGAGGCCTATAGGCCTTAATTATAAAAGCGGTTAACAGTAAAGTAGAAACCACAGTTAAGAAAGCAGTTAAGAAGGCAATAAAGGCTGTTTATAGGACTGGATTAGCGGTTAGGGGGACTTAGGTAAATATTACGGCTTATAGAGTTATAAGGCAGAATATGATAATACCTTTAGCCCAAACGGAGGGTATGGCAATACTAGCCCGCTATTACCAGGAAGCACTAGTAAAGGGAAGCACTATTAGCAAGGTAGTTAGGAATAAATTACTAGGAAAGATTATAAAGGCAGTAAACAGTGCTATTAGCATGGAGGAGGCAGTAGTAGCATACTAATTACAGAGTAGAGACATAGTTATTATGTTTATAAAAGCAGGGAGGAAATAGAAGGAAAACACGGCCTAGGTAGGAGTTGCCTTTAGACCTAAGGCAGAAGTAAACAGGAAGATATTTAGTATAATTATTAAGGGATTCCCAATATAATTAACGAACTATATTGCGATTAAGGATATAAGGAAGAATATTAAAAAGGAGAATGGATTAAATATAGTAAAGATAACGGTATAGAAGCTAAGAGGAATAGTGATAAGGGCACCATTAGTAGTTAGTATTAAGGGCACTAAGGCAGCGAACCAACTATGCTATAGGGGAATAGTATACTAAGCAGAGATTTTCAATGCTAAGCTATATAACAAGATGATCCACCTGAAGCAATATTATAACTGCTATAAGATCAGATATATTACTAGATACTATAAGGAGGAAGCAAGATACGGCAGGTATACTACTAAAAAACACCCTAAGGGAGAGAGGACTTGCCTGACGTTAACAGGCAAGGTATAGGAGAGATGCCTAAATTATATAGGGGCACATCTAGTATAGTCTTAACTATGCTTAGTAAGTAATAAGAGATAGCAGCAGGCTAGGGAGGCTTATGCTATAAGGCCGCTATTCTTCTATAACCATTGGTCAGAGGTCGTAATAGCTACTATAGGCAAGGGTTATTAGGGAGAAGAAACCGGGGGACTAACAGAGAGGCAGTTAAGAGGAAGGAGCATATAACTAAGGGGCCCTTTTACAAGATAAACCTACAAGCTAAGATTAGGACAACAGAGACTGGCAGAGAAAGGCATAATACTAGCCTTTCTATAGCTAACTAAAGGGCCAAATAATACCAGAGCCAGCCTAACTAGGGTGCTCTAAAGCATATAATAGAGTACATAATTAAGGTTATGTACTAGAATACACAGAAGAAAAGCAATTTAGTACATCTAGCGTTAGGGCATAATATTAGCCCTAAGGTAATAGCTATCCAGGAACCAGGAGGCTATAATAGTATACTGCTAAATTTATCTTAGGAACACTATATATTAGCAATATATAGCAGAAGAATAGTAATTTATATATATTAGAAGGTTAAGACAGGACTTTAAACTATAGGGAGAGGGGAGAATTAGTGTAGTGTTAAGCTATATAGAGTAGAGATATATAATATCTATTCCCCAGCTTATAAAAGGGAGTAGCAGACGCCTTTATAACACTTTGCCAATACCTAGGCAAAGGGCCGGAGTGTGTTCATAGGGGACTTTAACTAACATTACCCCTTATAGGACAGATTCGGCCAAATATCCCCGGGGTATAATAAGATGTTAGAATTCATAATAAGGTAGCAACTTGGCCTAGCTATGCTGTTTAGGGAAGTAATAAGGAGAGAACATAGCAGCAGGGATAGCACTATTAACTATGCATAGACTACCCATAACGTTAGTATTAAATTCATTAGGCCAGTGGAAATCGCCGGATCTAACCATATGCCCCAGCTTATTAGCATTAGGATAAACAAAGAATTAAGCAACAGCCTAGGGTTGGTCTGGGGTTAGAGGATAGCAGATAAAAACCTTATTATAGCAGAGGCTTTAAATAGGCTTAGAAAAAAGGGGTTAGAGCTTCTGCTATATAACTAGCAAGAAATCGATAACTATACGCAGTGGCTTACCTAATAGCTCACGGAGATAGCTAATATAGCAGCACCTAAGTAACCTTAAGGGCGTAGTAAACCACAGCCTTAGTAAAATAAAAGGGTAAGGAACGCGATAGCAGAGGCAAGATGTGCTAATAGGCAGTAGCAGTAATAATAGACATAGGAAGCATGGCAGGCCTTAACGGAAGCTATAAAAAAACAGGATTATATTATCTTAAAGGAAAAGAGAAATAGCTAGCAATAGGTAGTTAGTGAGTTATCCAGGTCTAAAGGGAGTCTTTAGACCCTAGAGTGTTAGGCCTGGCTATAGAGTAGACTTCCTCCTAAAAGGCAACAGGTCCTACTACTAACCCGGCTAGGAGATAACAGTAGGGAGGAGATAGTAAAGGTTATATATAAGGGTAAGGCAAGGGTATTTACAGAGAGGTTCTTCCCTTTATCCGCAGCTAGGGCTCTAGGTCCAGAGGTAAAGGAGGGGACAAGATACTATAATAATAATTAGGTAGTTCCTGTGTTTATAGAGGAGGAAATTAAAGAGGTTATAAAGAATATAGTAAGTTAGAAAGCCCTAGGACCGGACAAGCTGCTAACGGGTTTCCTTAAGCTATGCAAAGCGGCCCTAATATTGTGTTTAACACGCCTTGTAAATGCTTACTATAGCTTAGGATATTATCCAGCCTCCTTCTAATAAGCAAAGGTAGTAGTTTTATATAAACCTAGGAAGTCCCCTAAGGAGTTAGGCAAACCAGGGGGGTGGAGGCTAATATTACTATTAAATATAATAAGTAAAGTAATTAAGAGAGCTATTATAAGGAGAATTACTATTATAGCAAAGGAAGGCTATATACTGCCAGATATGCAGATAGGCAACAGGGCTGGCAGATTAATAGAGATAGCACTAAGCATACTAAAAGAGGTTATAAGAACGGCATAGCATTACCAGGGAATAGCATTATTACTATAGCTAGATATCACCAGGGCGTTTAACACTATTAGCTATAAATGATTAATTCGCACTATAAAGAAGTTAGGACTGCTAGGGTAAATGGCCAGATAGGCACAGGGCTTTACATTAAAAAGGAGAGCATAATTAGCGTTTAACGGACGTATTACTAAGGAAATCCAAGTTACTGCAGGGGTTCTATAAGGGTTGCTAGTGTCTCCTATCCTCTTCCTGCTCTATATTACACCACTATATTAAAGACTAGCAGCAGCGGAATTAACGTTAACGTTAGGGTTTTCAGATAATATAAACATTATAATATATAGAAAAACAGCAAAGAAGACAAAAGTATAACTAGAAAGAGCCTAGAGAATATATAAGGAGTGGTTAAAGGAGTATAGGCTAAGGTTTAACCTAGGAAAGAGCAAGCTAATGCACTTTATAAGGAAGAGGCAGGCGATTATAATAACGATCCGACTTAGCAAAGCAATAATACAACCAATATAATTAGCGCGATTCCTAGGGGTTTGGATTTACCAGAAGCTTCATTAGTTAACCTATATAAAAAAGGTGAATGCCAAATTATTACAGCAGAAATTAGCGCTTATAGCGCTGGCTGTGTTTATATAGGAATGCTAACTAGAGTATGCAAGATCCCTTTATATACAGGTAATACAAAGCATAATAGCCTATAAAGCTGGGATATACTACACCTATAGTAAGCCAGAAGGGGTAGCACAGGGGGTAGTAAAGGCATTTATAAGGGAACAGAACGAATGCTTAAGGCAGGTTATAGGGGCATATAAGGCAACACTAGTAACACTCTTAGAGACAGAAGCAGTAGTGCTACTAGTAGATCTGTACCTTAATTACATTAAATAATAATTCTACTAAAGACTTAAGGATAGTAGTATGGGCAAGAAGATACAGCAGGCCTGTAATTTGATAGTATTGCAGCTATAACGCTAAGGAAGAGGCTACTAACGTAATCGCTATAAGGCGTTTCCTAATGCCCCCCCCCCCCTCCCTAGCAGCCTTACAGCTAGACAGGAATTAGAAAGGGAGTGGGAAAAACAGTGGATCCGGCAGAGGCATAAGGCTTAGGTAAGAAGAGAACAGGCAAAAGTAACAGTAGCAAATAAGAAACCTAACTTCAAGAGCATAAAAAAGATAGTAAAGCTCTATAATAGCCTGCTTAAGCATAAATCTACAGCCCTAGTTCAGCTTTAAACGGAAAAAATAGGGCTAAATGCCTTCCTCTATAACAGATAGGTGCCTAAGGTAACTTCACTAATATGCTAATACTAGGGAGGAGATAAGGATATCTACCACCTTATCCTGTCATGCCTAGAATATAACCATTTAAGACTAATTCTAGTGGTGCCTATAATAAGAGATCCACAGGAACTTAGGGCAGCGCTTAATAACAAAAAGCTAGCACTAAATATTGTAAAGTAGGTGCTTTTAACTAGGTAACTTTAGCAGTATAGGTTAGCAGAGGAGCTTAGTAAGGCATGGCAGATACGCAATAATAAGGCTAAGAAAGGGACTAGAGGCAATGGAAACAACAGGATAGAGAAGGAAGAGCCGGACTAGGAGGGGAGGTACTTATAGGGGGTTTTTACTAACATACTAACCTTTTATATAAAGCACAACCACACTTCTGTTATTATTTATAGTTCTAGGGAACTGGCAGATATCTTATACTAATAGTTGGAAACAATAAAGACTCTATATCAGAGGCTTAGCGGGAGCTATATGGAAGAATATGGGTTTTCTCCCCTATCTTAGGGTTTTTCCTATATTAAGAAGTTAGTTGATAAACTAGTTAGTGGCTCTAGCTACCTAGCGTACATGAATAATAATAATAATATAGAGAAAACTTATACTAATTAATAATTTTAGTCCTAGATTTAGTATAATATCTGTAGTTACTATAAAGTAACCTTAGATGTTTTTTCCTCTTATAATTCCTAAAATATAAAAGTTAAAAGTAGCCCTTTCTATAATAATAAAGGCTAAAGCTACTCTTATTACTAGTTTTAGGTCTTACTTCTCCTACTTTATATTTATCTTATATTACTAAAGCTACTGTTTATTAGCTAGAATTAATAATGTTCTAGTGTTTATATAGATCATATAGTCAGGTCCCTTATTATAGAATTAAATTAGCATTTTAAGGAAGGTATTTATCTGCTTTTTTCTCTTAATATTAATCTCCTATAGTCTGAATACTATCTTAATTACCTAGTCTTTTTACAGACCTTTTATTAAAATTAGCTTATTTAAACTCTAAGTTATAGTGTCTTATATAATATTATTATTATTATTATTATTCATGTACGCTAGGTAGCTAGAGCCACTATCTAGTTTATCAACTAACTTCTTAATACAGGAAAAACCCTAAAATAGGGGAGAAAACCCATATTCTTCCATATAGCTCCCGCTAAACCTCTACTATAGAGTCTTTATTGTTTTTAACCATTAGTATAAGGTATCTGCCAGTTCCCCCGGAACTGCAGATAATAACAGAAGTGTGGTTATGCTTTGTATAAGAGGTTAGTATGTTAGTAAAAACCCTCTATAAGCACCTCCCCTTCTAATCCGGCTCCTCCTCCTCTATTCTGTTATTTCCGTTACCTCTAGTCCCTTTCTTAGCCTTGCTATCACGTATCTGCCATGCCTTACAAAGCTCCTCCGCCAACCTATACTGCTAAAGTCGCCCAGTTAAGAGCACCTACTTTATAATAATCAGTGCTAACTTCTTATTGTTTAACGCCGCCCTAAGTTCCCTTAAGTCTCTTATTACAGGCATCGCCAGGATCGGCCTTAGATAGTTATGTTCCAGGCATAATAGGATAAGGTAGTAGATATCCTTGTTTCCTCCCCAACACTAACATATTAGTAATATTACCTCGGGCACCTGTCTGCTATATAAGAAGGCATTCAGCCCTATTTTTTCCGTTTAAAGCTGCACTAAGGCTACAGATTTATGCTTAAGCAGGCTGTTATAAAGCCGTGCTATCTTCTTTATGCTCTTGAAATTAGGTTCCTCATCTGCTGCTATTACTTTCGCCCGTCCTCTTCTCACCTGAGCCTTATGCCTCTGCCATATCCACTGTTTTTCCCACTCCCTCTCTAATTTCTGCCTGGCTGTAAGGCTGCTAGGGAAGGGGGGGGGGGGCGTTAGGAAACGCCTTGTAAAGGTTGCATTGGCGGCCTCTTCCTTGGCGTCGTAGCTGCAATGCTATCAAATTACATGCCTGTTATATCTTCTCGCCCATGCCACTGTCCTCAAGTCTTTAGTAAAATCATTACTTAATGTAATTAAGGTACAGATCTACTAGCAGCACCGCTGCTTCTGTCTTTAAAAGTATTACTGGCGTCGCCTTATACGCCCCTATAACCCGCCTTAAGCATTTATTCTGTTCCCTTACAAATGCCTTTACTACCCCCTATGCTACCCCCTCTAACTTACTACGGGTGTAGTATATCCCAGCTCCATATGCTATTGTGCTTCTTATCACCTATATATAAAGGGATCTTGCACATTCTAGTCGGCATCCCTATGTAAACATAGCCAGCGCTATAAGGGCTAACTTCTGCTATAACAGCTTAGCATTCACCTTCTCTATATATATTAACTAACAAAGCTTCCGGTGGATTCAAACCCCTAGGAATCACGCTAATTACATCGGTTATATTGTTATACTTCCAAGTCAGATCGTTGTTATAATTGCCTGCCTCTTCCTTATAAAGTGCATTAGCTTGCTCTTCCCTAGGTTGAACCTTAGCCTGTACTCCTTCGACCACTTCTTATATATTCTCCAGGCTCTTTCTAGTTATACTTTAGTCTCCTCTGCCGTTTTTCCATATACTATAATGTTTATATTATCCAAGAACCCTAACGTTAGTGTTAATTCTGCCGCTGCCAGCCTTTAATATAATAGCATAATATACAACAAAAAGAGGATAGGGGACGCCAGCGACCCTTACAGGACCCCTGCAGTAACTTGGATTTCCTTAGTAGTACGTCCGTTAAACGCCAATTATACTCTTCTTCCTGTCGTAAAACCCTTTGCCTATCTGGCCATCTACCCTAGCAGTCCTAACTCCCTTATAGTGCGGATTAATCATTTATGGCTAACAGTATCAAACGCCCCGGTAATATCCAGCTGTAGTAAGGATGCTATCCCCCAATAGTGCCACGCCGTCCTTACAACCTCTTTTAGCATGCTTAGTACTACCTCCGTCAACCTGCTAGCCCTATTGCCCATCTGCATGTTTAGCAGTATATAGCCTTCCTTTACTGCAGTAGTAATCCTCTTTATAATAGCTCCCTTAATTACTTTACCTATCGTATTTAGCAACGATATCGGCCTCCACCCCCCTAGTCTGCCTAGCTCCTTAGGGGTTTTCCTAGGTTTATATAAAACTACTACCTTCGCACGCCGGAAGGAGGCCAGATGGTGTCCCAAGCCGTAGCATGCGTTCGCAAGGCGTGTTAAACACAATATTAGGGCTGCTCTACATAGCTTAAGGAAACCCGTTAGCAGCTCGTCTGGCCCTAGGGCTCTCTAACTTACTATATTCTTTATAACCTCTCCAATTTCCTCCTCTATAAACGCGGGGACTACCTAATTATCACTGCAGTATCTTATCCCCTCTTCTCCCTCTGGTCCTAAAGCCCTAGCCGTGGATGGAGGGAAGAACCTCTCTGCAAATGCCCTTGCCTTACCCTTATGTGTGACCTCCACTATCTCCTCCCTTCTGTCGTCTCCTAGCCAAGTTAGTAGCGGGACCTATTGCATCTTAGGGGGAAGTCCACTCCGTAGCCAGGCCTAACGCTCTAAGGTCCAGAGGCTCCCTTTAGACCTAGATAGCTTGCTAATAGCCCATCGCCAGCTACTTCTCTTCTCCTTTAAGATTACATAGTCCTGTATTTTTATAGCTTCTATTAAGGTCTGCCACGATTCCTACGTCCGTTATTACTGCCACTACCTATTAGCACGTCTTGCCTCTGCTATTACGTTCTTAACCCTTTTATTCTACTAAGGCTGTGGTTTACTACGCCCTTAGGGTCGTACAGGTACTACTATATTAGCTATCTCCGTAAGCTAGTAGGTAAGCCATTACGCATAGTTATTAACTTCCTGCCGGTTACCTAGCAGGAGCTCTAACCCCTCCTTTCCAAGCCTATTTAAAGCCTCTGCTATAATAAGGTTCTCGTCCGCTGTCCTCTAACCCCGGACCAACCCTAGGCTATTGCTTAATTCCTTGCTTATCCTAATACTAATAAGCTAAGGCATATGGTCGGATCTAGCAATTTCCACTGGCCTAGTGAATTTAACACTAACGTCGTGAGTGGTCTACATATAATTAATAGTGCTGTCCCTACTGCTATGTTCTCTCCTTATTACTTCCCTAAACAGCATAACTAAGCCAAGCTGCTACCTTGTTATGAATTCTAACATCTTATCATGCCCCTGAGAGGTTCGGCCGAATCTGTCCCATAGGGGGTAATGTTAGTTAAAGTCCCCCATAAACACACTCTGGCCCTTTGCCTAGGTATCAGCAAAGTATTATAAAGGTATCTGCCACTCCCTTTCGTAAGCCAGGGAATAAATATTGTACACCTCTACTCCACATAGCTTAACACTATACCAATCCCCCCCCCTCCCTATAGTCCAAAGTTCTGCCTTAACCTTCTAGTGTATATAAATCGCTATTCTTCTGCTATATATTACTAACGTATAGTGCCCCTAAGATAGATTTAGCAGTATACTGTTATAGCCTCCTGGTTCCTGGATAGCTATCACCTTAGGGCTAACATCATGCCCTAACGCTAAATATACTAGATTGCTTTTCTTCTATGTATTCCAGTATATAACCTTAATTATGTACTCTATTGTGTGCTTCGGAGCACCCTAGTTAGGCTGGCTCCGGTATTGTTCTGCTCTCTAGTTAGTTATAAAAAGGCTAGCATTGTACCTTCCTCTGCCGGTCTTTATCGTCCTGATTGTAGTTCGTAGGTTTGTCTTGTAGAAAGGCCCCTTAGTTACATGCTCCTTCCTCTTAGCTGCCTTTCCATCGGTCCCCCGGTCTCTTCTCTATAATAACCCTTGCCTGTGGTAGCTATTGCGGCCTCTGACCAATAGTCATGGAAGAACAGCGGCCTTGTAGCGTAAGCCTCCTGGGCCTACTGCCACCTATTATTGCTTACCAAGCACAGCCAAGACCATGCTAGATATGCCCCCATGTAATTTAGGCATCTCTCCCGTACCTTGCCTATTAGCATTAGGCAAGTCCTCTCTCCCTTAGGGTGTTTTCCGGCAGCACACCTGCCATATCTTGCTTCCTCCTTATAGTATCTAGCAATATATCTAATCTTATAGTAGTTATAACATTGCTTTAGGTAGACCATTTCATTATATGGCTTGGCATTAAAAATCTCTGCTTAGTATACTATTCCCCCATGGCATAGGCGGTTCGCTGCCTTGGTGCCCTTAACACTAACCACTAGTAGTGCTCTTATTGCTATTCCCTTTAGCTTCCGTACTATTATCCTTACCATATTTAAGCCATTCTCCTTTTCAATGTTTTTCCTTATATCCTTAATTACAACGTGGTTCGTCAATCGTATTAGGAATCCCTTAATAATCACACTAAGCATCTTCCTGTTTACTTCTGCCGTAGGTCTAAAGGCAACTCTTACCTAGGCCGTGTTTTCCTTTTATTTCCTCCCTGCCTTAGTAAATGTAATAACTATGTCTCTACTCTGTAATCAGCATGCTGCTACTGCCTTCTCTACGCTAATAGCACTATTTACCGCCTTTACAATCTCTCCTAGCAATCTGTTCCTAACTACCTTGCTAATAGTGCTTCCCTTTACTATTACTTCCCAGTAATAGCAGGCCGGTATCGCCATACCCTCCGTTTAGGCTAAAGGTATCGTCATATTCTGCCCCATAACTCCGCAAGCCACAACAGTTGCCTAAGTCCCTCTAACCATTAATCTAGTCCTAGGAACGGCCTTTATCGCCTCCTTAACCGCCTTCTTAACTATAGTTTTTACTTTGCTATTAACTGCTTCTATAATCAAAGCCTATAGATCTCCTATGCTAGTTTTTGCTCAGGCTATCTCCCCTCCTACATCTATAGCAACTTACGCAAAGGCTCTAATAAAAGCCCATACTTCTGTCATTTCTACCTCTAGAACAACTTTTATTATTAATTCCTTTAGTGATTTTATTTTATTCTTTAGTTTTTCCTATACTACTATTACTCTA
Organism: Aciculosporium take MAFF-241224; assembly: GCA_000222935.2. NCBI lineage: Eukaryota > Fungi > Ascomycota > Sordariomycetes > Hypocreales > Clavicipitaceae > Aciculosporium > Aciculosporium take. The sequence goes on along the minus strand of AFQZ01000659.1, from coordinate 5,253 downwards.
GGATTCTCTCCTTAATATTACATTTCTTCCTAGGTAGTGCCTTATCCTTTATTAGTTACAGATCTACACAAGAATTTATCAATTATTACACCCCTTGCGCTGCTTACTCCCCTTACGCAATGCGCTATTGCTAAGGGAGGTAATTAACAATGAGGAATCCAATTCCGTGCTTCTTTTTCGTTTTAGGCGTGATACCGCGTCATATCCGCGGTGTTGGGGGTCGATTTTATACACAGGTATATAGAGAAGGTAAATGCTAAATTCCTTATATAATATTAACTTTAGTTATAAAAGCCTTAATAATTTTCTTCTCTTCCTTAGGCTCTTCCTGCCTTCTTTTATTAAGAGCCTTTATTTTACTAGTCTTTATAGTTAAAAAGGTAGAATTCTCCTAGTCTAAGTCTCTCTTCTTTATTATATAAAAAGCGCTAATAAAATTAAATTTAACCTTCTTTTCTTTAGAGTTATAGTTAAATATTAGGTATGCTTTACTACCTTTTATAATAAAGTATATATTTATAAAGTTTAACTTATTATATTTATTATTCTTTAATAAACTTCCTTTTCTAGCTAAATAATATTTAAAGTCTGCTAGATACTACTCTTACTTTTTAGTATTAGGATTATTATTTAGAACTATAACTTTATAGGGTTCCTAGTTCGGACGCTCCTATTACCTAAATCATCTTAGGCAGAATTAATCCTCTTAGTAAGGGTTTTATTACTCTTTAAATTAATTTCCTTTTTAATTTTCTTCTTCTAAGGATTTCTCTTTTCCTTTATTATCTCCCTAAGATTTATCTTCTTAGCTATAGGCCTTACCTTCCTTAGTTTAAAAGTCTGCTTTTTTTTTTATAAGGTTCTTATTTTTAACTTTTAGTTAGTGTAGTTTGTTATTATTATGCCACCAGAACCTTTAAGGTTAATTCTAGTCCTACTATGGTTTATTTTAATAAACCTATTTTTAGTACAGGACTAGCGGCCTTCTTTAGTCTTCTTAATTATAACCCCTTAGGCTGCTTAATCTCTCCTTAATATGTATATAGTAGGGATATTATTACTAAAAGTTATTCTATTAAAAACAGTCTCCTCTCCTTTAGTTATAATTCTTATAATAATAATTTTAATAGGCCTTTACTCTTTTACCCTTAGATTTATTTAAATCTAAGGATTTATTATTATAAAGGTAGGCTTTTACTATTCCTTTAGTCTTTTCCTAGTAATAGGACTTTTATTACTTCTTTATTTCTTAACATAAATTGCAGCGTTTTCTGTCTATTATATTAAGGTATTTATTATGCTTTATGCTCTTAGTAGGATCCAGGCATAGCTTCTTTAGCTTAGGATATAATTTTATTCTAAAGTGCACTAAAAGCTACAGATTTATTATCTCTTTATTTACTTTAGTATACTAAAAGATTTAAGCTATAAAGTTCTAAATAAAGATACTATTTATAACATCTTTTTAGGTATACTTAGCCTGCTTAAGCTTTATTATTATATCTTCTGTCCTTATATAGAATTCTTTTTATACTGCCTTAATAATACTATTAATACTAGTAAAAATCCGTTCCTTTTTAGATTTATTTAAGTATTATTAGTACTACGTTATTACTTCTCTATAAAATAGTTACTAGATATTATAAAGTAATATCCCCTTTTAGTTTAATAGTGCTTTAAATAGGTGCTCTTTTACTACCTAAATCTAAAGCTTAAGGTTTAAAAAGACAGCGGTTTTTTCTTTATAAAATATAAATTTATTATTTATATTTACTATATTTGGTTTTAGGTTTAAAAGTCTAATATCCTAAATCTTCTAGGTTAAACTTACTAACCCTTTCTCTTTAGGAGCCCTTTTAGGCTTAAAATCCCGTCCTAGATTATATTTTAGTTAAAAGGTATTCTGTTCCTAATATTTTAGTTTTTAGCTTAGCTAGTTATTATAAGGCTTTTTAGTATAGTAGTAACTATCTCTATAACCACCCGCTTTATTACTATAACTATCTGCTTTATAGCTATATTTACTTTCTTATTATAAGAAAGTTATAGGTGGATTTATATGTTATTCTATATTACTATTTTTAGAAGGTCCTTTTACATACTTATTATCTTATTATATAGGTAGATATAGTAGTATTTAGGAGTATTAGTATTATTAAGCGCTAGTATAATATGTCTCTCTCTGTTTATAACCTTTATACTTCTTAAAGTCTTATCTTTACTACTAGTATTCTGTTATTAGTAAGGTATAATTTTATACATTCCCTAATAGAAAGCCTAGTTAAAGTGCTAATATTATTACTTAAGGATTTAAAGAAGCGCCTCCTTATTTATTATTTAGTAAACTAAAGGTTTATATATTCCTAAGGGGAAAACCTTATTAGGGTACTAATGTTATTACCTAAGGATTTAATAAAGCGCCTCCTTATTTAGTAGTTAGTTAGTACTATAAAAATCCTGCTTATTATAAAGACTTATATCTCTTTATAGGGAAAAACTATTAATTATAGACTAAAACTACATAAGGTAGGTTAAAAGAGGTCCTAGTATTATTATATTAACTTATATATTTAAACTCTTATTATAATTTAAGTAAATCCTAATTATATAGTAAGAGGTCTATTACTTCTAGTTAGTAAGATTTGCTTATACTAGTATATCCTTATATAAGCCCTATTACTTCTCTTAAGTTGCTTATCTTAATTAAGTAGTCTTAAAACCTTATTAGCTTAGGTATTATACCTGTTGTTTTACCCCTTTACTAACTAGAGTTCTGGCTAATTTGCTTTAATAGGGTAGGTCTAGTCTGCTATAGGTTTAGCTACTAAGTTATATTATCTTCTGTTATTATTACTTTAAACGGTTCTTATATAATTAGTGCTATGTTTAACTACTAGTCCTAGCGATCTGCTTATATCCAGTTTATAAAGGCTATTATAATTTAGTTTAACTCCCTTATTTATAAAGTAAGGCTAATTAAAGTATTTAAGATATTATTTTAGGTTTTTATTATTTATTATTAAAAGTCGGTTTTTATAAAGTAAGCAAGGTTTTCTTTAATTTATCTTTATAACTTTTATATTACCCTTATTACTTTATATACTTTTTCCTATATTTTAGCTGCTTTTTTAATACTTTATAGGATTTTATAAGCTAAGGTTTTATTAATAGTATTCTTAGTTTTAGGTTTTAGCTTATATCTTATTATAATATTAAACGCTTTCTTAGTATTTATTAATTCCTAGCATACTTATTTCCCCTTACTAGTTTTAAGGGGTTATAGGTCCTTAAGAGATTATAACTTTTTAGCTAACTACTCTTTCTCTCTTTTAAGTATAATAGGATTCTTTATTATTAAATGACCTCCTACCCCTTATATAGTGTTATTTATTATCTTATTTATATTAGTTAAATCTTTAGGTATTATAAATACTTCTATATATATTAACATGTTATGGTTCCTTATTTCTTTATAGTTTTTATTATTCTAAAAGTCTAGGTAGGTAGAGGACTTATAATAAACTAACTTATTACTTTCTAAGGATTCTTTACTTAATACTAGAGTCTGCTTTAGTAGTAATATAAGTTATATAATAATAGCTGGTTATTTTTATTATCTCTTACTAAATAAAGCTATTTCTTATGTTTTATTGCCTCTTAAGGTCTCCTTAGGGTTATTATCTGGCTTAGGACTAGAAACCATAGCTAAAAAGGTACCCTTAATGCTTAATAGCTCTTTAAGTTAAGAAGCCTTTAGTTCTTTAATAGGTATAATAATAAGCAAGGTTTCTAGCTCTTTAAGAGGTATTATTATAGTTAAAGTCTCTGGTTCTATAAGAGGTATAGTCCTAGGCAGGGTGGTTTTAATCCTTAATAATATTACCTTAGGTTTAGTTACTAATAGTTTAAAAAGCCCTTCTTTCTTAGCCTTTTTTAGTATTTATTATGCTAAAATCAGCTCTTCTTTAAATTATAAGTAATATATAGGAACTAGGTTAACTAGTTATAGCAGTTCTAAGGTCTAGTAAATCTTTCCTTTATAGAATTTATAACTTCCTAAGCTAGAAAGGTTCTTAATCTTATTATTAGTAGTTACTAGTCTTCCTTTAGGACTAAGAGGGTTAGGATTTTGCTTAAGGTATTTATAAAGCTTATAAACATAGTAAAGCTCTCCCTTAGTAATAGTTATAATATATAATTAGTAGTTATCTAATTCCTAGCACTAACTTATTAATTTAAACATAAGTTTTATTAAATCCTTCTTACCTCTTAGCTTATAGCTTTATTATAAGTAGTAAATCTAATGTTTTAGCACACTACCTTACTTATTAATAATAATAACCCTAACTCTTTAGCTATTATAGCCTTACTAGTTAGAACCTAGTAATCTAGTAATTTAACTTAATATGTCTTATTAACTAAAAGCAGTAAGTTCTTAATTTTTAGTTAAAACCTTATATAAAGGACATAAGTAATTACTACTAGTTATTATATAGTAGTATTATTATATAGTTAGTTAGAAGCAACCATAAAGCTGTTATTAATATTATTATAAAGGGGTTATTAAACGCACCTATATATACTACTATTAAGTTATATAGTTAAGTGCATTTTATGTAAGTTATTATTATTCTAAGTCTTACTAGCTGTATAACGAATCCGTCCTATATAGGTAGGGATCCGACATCGCGGATTATCCCGTAACAAGTATAGTTAAAAAATGCAATCCATAAATTATTATATAAAAGCTGACGAGTTCTTATACCCTATTAATATAACTTATAATGCTTTTAGCCCTTTTTCTGAGATTACTACTATATAATTCTAGTGTTTCTCTTATACTAAAAGCTAGTGGAAAAAGCCTATTATATTAAAAATCAATTTCTACTCTTTATTATAGGTATTTTATATAATATTACCTTAGTCTAGTAACAGATATATATCTAGTATAGTAATATTATTAAGAGGTCTGGCATTTATAATAACTTAACCTTTCTTAGTCTTTTTTATATTTCTTTAAATAATAAAACTAAGGCAGGCTATAAGTGCTAGCTTTATTAACTAAAACATTCTACTTACTAGGTATATAGTATTATAAACCTTAGTAAATTTCTCCTAGTCTCTATGCTTAAAAGGGTACTTCCTTACTAGCTTAACTTAGTTCTGCTAGCTATTAATAAAGTTAACTCTTATTTTATCTTCTTTTAGCATTAGTATTACTCCTTTATTATAATAATATTGTGAGGTATAGCT
>AFQZ01000660.1:0-28382 GCA_000222935.2 Aciculosporium take MAFF-241224 | reverse complement strand
GCACTATAAAGCTTAACAACTAGATTCGTACTAGTTGACATAGTAGGCAAATTTATTATAAAGTTTAAAAGTTATAGCTTTTTTAGGGTTAATTTGTTTATTAGCTTTAGCCTATTTCTCTGTAAAGTAGTTAGAATACTTTTAGAGTTTTACAGGAAGGGAGTCTTAAATAGGTTAATTAGCTCTAGTAGTGGAAGTTAAAGCCATTTTTAGTATTTTCTTTGTGATAGATAGCAAAAAAGATACTTTAATTGTGAACTAGTAGTAAATTAATAATAAGGGGTAAATTCCACAAAAAAACTTTCTTAATAATTATAAATAAGTATTAAAAGTTAATAATAATAGAAAAAGTTGCTTTTAGGTAGCACAAACAATGGATTCTGTGCAATTAAGTGAATAAGTGCATTATATCAGAAGTTTATCTTTTCTGTTAATTCCTAGCCAATCTGTGGTTATAACAACTACTAATTAGTGCTGGTTTCACAGGGTATGATTACTATAGTAATAATGTAGGGGGGGTAATAAAGGTCTGATTTCTATATAATTATAATTATCTAAAGGGAAAAGAGGGGGATAATGCAGAAGTGTGGTGTTATGGCCATAGTACTGCTCTAGGTCACATAACATAGTAATCCAGCTAATTAGGGCATGTGCATTGTGCATATAACCTATAATTCCCGGTTACTATCGTATATCCCTTCCATCCTCAAGACGAGCGATTCTAACAACTATAATATATATTATTTATTCTTTTATTATCTGCCTTTGTTGGTAACGTGCAGGTTATAAGTATGCTGCAGTATAAATGTAGAGGGGGTAAAGTCTAATAATTAATTCATCTATGTTCTCTAAAGGGAATAGAAGTAGGCTATAATATAAAGATGTAGTATTATGGCTATATTACAGCCCTAGGTTATATAACCTATGATTTAGCTAATTAAGGTGTATGTATTCTGTATATAACCTATTATTCCTAGTTAATACAGCATATCCCTTCTATTCTTTATATAAGTAATTCTAATACTTACAAATTCTCTTTTTATTAAAGAAGAGAAATCGCTCTAAAAAAATGCATAAAACACCCTAAATAATCAGATATTAATAAACCAGTAATAAAGCGAAAAACATCCTCTAAATAAATAACCTTTGTTAGTCTAGGTTAAATGGTTGTAGGGCTAAAGTGTTATGGGAGGGGGGCTAAAGAGTATAATTCCTATGTTTAATCCTACTGACTTAGGCGCTTATAATTGCGTTCGAATTCATCGAATTTAAACTCTTTACTAGGCGCTTAATTTATTGTTAAATTTAGTAAGGAATTAGGACTTTTCTATTCTTTAGCAGCTCTAGTGGCGGCTCTTGCAGTAACTCTTATAATAGGTCTTTTATATAGAGGTTAACTATAAGCTAAAAGTCAGCCTTTTAATTCTTAGTAAGAAAAGCCTCTGCTTAAGGGTATTTTTAGGGTCTTCCACATCCTTTTTATAGTAGAGTTATCAGGTTATTAGGGGGGTTCTCATAGTTTTCGTCTTAAGCCAGGGAATTCTTATGAATTTCGTTAAGTTTAGCGTCTTCTTGCCCTTAGTTATTTAGGCCGTAGCCTTATATTCCTTAGAAAATTAAGGGTTTATTATCTTAAACCAGGTCTTCCTTAAGTTTAGTATCTTCTTACCCTTAGATATTTAGGCCATAGCCTTGCCCTCCTTAGGAAATTAAGGTTATTCCTATAGCTTTATTATCTTAAGCTAGGTCTTTTTTATAATAAAGTCTCTTAAAAGTATTAAAGGCTTTTTAATCGCTTTAAGAAATTTTTTTTATTAGGTTTTCTGGTTCTGGTGAAGGGTCTTTAGTTAAATGAAAATCTTTATTATTAAAATCCTTATTATTAGAAATTTTAAGTTATTAAATCTCTTTTCCTTTCCTAGTTGCTTTTTCTAGTAAAGGTTTATAATCTGTATTAGGGTTAATATTTAAAATATTAACAAAATCTTTAGAGATATTTAATCTTAATCCTTTAGCTGTTTTAACACTATTGTTATTAAGGTAGTTATATAAGGTATACTTAAGATTAGTATTACTTTTATTAAAAACATTCTTAGTTTAATTTTTATAATCCCTTTAGAAGTTAATAAGAAGATTATACCCTTTTCCTTAGTCAAGAATATAATAGTTAATTATATATATAATATAGTTATTAATTTATTATTTAGTGGCTATATTAATATTAATATTCTTAACTAACTTAGTTTAATTTTAGAATAAAATTAGGCAGTACTTATAGAGTTTTTAAGGAAGGGTGCTCTTTAAAAGTTCTTTTTTATAGACATTATTTTAAAGCTGTTTATTAAAATTATCTATTTTTCCTTAACTTAAAGACTTTTTTTTTTTTAGTGTTTTGGGTTAAGTTAAGCTTTGTGTTTAGTACTGATTAAAGCGGTTAGCGTTAGTTCCCCGTGAATAACGGTAAAGATCTGGTTTTAATTATAAATAAGTAGCAAAAGTTAATAATAAATAAGAAGATCTATAAGAGTTAAGTCTTTTTATAATTATTGTGATGGATTCGAGCTTAAGGCTCGGATCTTTACAGTTAGAAGAATAACCACATTATAAAAGCCAGACTATATAAGCTATACAAGTAATATAAGTTAAATATACATATTAATATACTCTAATTTAGCCTCTTAACTTCAGCTTTATACTAGTAAATTAAAACTTATATATATTTAAGTTTATCTTACTTTAGCCTTCTTACTTAAGCTATATAATAGTAAATAAGATAAGCTATAAAAGCAGGAGTTCTAAAAGTATTATAGATCTTTTCTTTTTTTTCTTTTTTAAGAAGATTATTTTTATTTATAGTTATTAATACTATAGTTATATATTAACTAAAGTATAATATATAATCTTTTTTTTTCTTTCTTTATTTTAAAAACCTTTATAGGTTTTATAAAGAGATAATATTTAATATAAATAAAATATAATAGGGCATAATACAGCCTAATATAGCAGGCGATTTAGTAGGGATAGACATTATATAGGAATTAATAAGGCTTTAACATATTATAGCTATATATAAGCAAATAAACCAGGATATTGCTAATTAAGTTATAATACTATTTAAGTAGCTTAGAATTATAATCACTTTAGCTATACCCTCTACCTAGGGTATAGGCACCTTAAGCATAAGCAAATAATATAAAAATCCTTTAATAAAGAAAAAACCTAAGAGAAAGCCCCTTAATATAAGTAATTTATATAATAGGAATTAAATTAAATACTAAGTATAATATAGTCTCTTAGCTTATGAACTATAAGCTAATAATAACTTTATTAGAAGTGCTTAGAATAAATAGTATTTTATATACTAATATTTATTAGCTAAGGTTAGGGCTTAGGTTTCTTTTTTCTTTAAGGCTAGAAAAGCCTTTAATTACTCTTTAGATAATTTTTTAGGATATTTTAACTTCTTATTTATAAATCCTTATTAATAAGAATATATTATTACTAAACTTAATTAAGTAAAATAATACTTAAGTAAAAAATTTAATAATTGTTTTATTTATTTTAAATAAAAATTAGTTCTTACTAGAGGATATAAATAAGCAGTGTTATGGTCTTGCTAGAATGCAAACTACAGAGCTAGTGACTTAAATAAGAATATTATTTATAAAGAGAAAGAGAAGGAAAAGATCTATTTACTTTTAATAACCCTGCCTTTATAATTATATATATAACTAAAGCCTAAGCTGCTTATATATTACTTATATAAAGCCATCTGCTCTCTAGCTATATAAATCTAAGCTTTAAGCTTAAATCTATTATATAGCCCCCTTTTTGCCATCTAAGGCATTATAGTTAGTAATTAAGTTGCCCCTTATACGGGCCTATTAATATAGTATATATTACCTTATTATGCCTTATAACGCTTTAGTACTACTATATCTAAAAAACGTTTTAAAGGTTTCTATATTAGCTACATATATCCTGCTTATTTTACTAATATTATAATGGATTTAAGCTTAAAGCTTGGATCTATACAGCCAGAGAGCGGACGGCTTTATGTAAGCAATATACAAGCAGCTTAGGCCCTAGTTATATATATAACTATAAAAGTAGGGTTATTAAAAGTAAATAGATCTTTTCCTTTTCTTTCTTCTTATAAATAATATTTTTATTTAAGTTACTAGCTTTATAATTATATTTTAGTAAGATTATAATATATGTTATTTATTCTTTTATTATTTACTCTAGAAACCTTAATAAATATAATATAAAGGTTATACTTATAATAGACAGGATAATAATAAATATAATATAATATAATACTATAGCTAACCTAGCTAAGACTAATACTATATAGGAGCTGCTATACCTTTAAAGTATAGTAATAGCATAGGAAATAATAAATAAGAATATAGAAGTAGATATATAGAGCTTTTCCGATAAAAACACCGCGGATATAATGCGGTATTACGCCTAAAACGGAAAAGAAGCACGGAATTAGATTCCTTATTATTAATTACCTTCCCTAGTAATAGTGCATTATATAAGGGAAGTAAGTAGCATAAGGGGTATAATAATTAATAAATTTTCATATAGTTTTATAACTAATAAAGGATAAGGCACTACTTAGGAAGAAATATAGTATTAAGGAGAGAATTCTAAAGTAATAGTAGTATAGGAAAAACTAAAGAATAAAATAAAATTACTAAAGAAATTAATAATAAAAGTTATTTTAAAGGTAGAAATAATAAAAGTATAGGCTTTTATTAGAATTATTATATAAATTACTATAGATATAAAAGGGGAGATAGCTTAAATAAGAACTAGCATAAAAGGCCTATAGGCTTTTATTATAAAAGCAGTTAATAGTAAGGTAGAAACTATAGTTAAGAAGGTAGTTAAAAAGGTAATAAAGGCTATTTCTAGGACTAGATTAGTAGTTAGGGGGACTTAGGCAACTATTATAGCTTATAGAGCTATAAGGCAGAATATAATAATCCCTTTAGCCTAAATAAAGGGTATGGTAATACTAGCCTGCTATTACTAGGAAGTAATAGTAAAGGGAAATACTATTAATAAGGCAGTTAGGAATAGATTACTAGGGGAGATTATAAAGGCAGTAAATAGTGCTATTAGTATAAAGGAGATAGTAGTAATATGCTAACTATAGAGTAGAGATATAGTTATTATATTTACTAAAGCAGGGAGAAAATAAAAGGAAAACATAGCCTAGGTAAGAGTTGCTTTTAGACCTAAGGCAAAAGTAAATAGGAAGATATTTAGTATAATTATTAAGGAATTCCTAATATGATTAATAAACCATATTATAACTAAGGATATAAGGAAGAACATTAAAAAGAAAAATAGCTTAAATATAGTAAAGATAATAATATAAAAGCTAAAGGGAATAGTAACAAGGGCACTACTAGTGGTTAGTATTAAGGGCACTAAGGCAGCAAACTGCCTATACTATAGGGAAATAGTATACTAAGTAGAGATTTTTAATGCTAAGCTATATAATAAGATAATCCACTTAAAGTAATATTATAACTATTATAAGATTAGGTATATTACTAGGTACTGTAAGGAGGAAGTAAGATATAGTAGGTATGCTGCTAAAAAACACCCTAAGGGAGAGAGGACTTACCTAATGTTAATAAGTAAGATATAGGAGAAATACCTAAATTATATAAGGGCATATTTAGCGTAGTCTTAGCTGTGCTTAGTAAGTAATAATAAATAGCAGCAGGCTAGGGAGGCTTATGCTATAAGGCTGCTATTCTTTTATAGCTATTAGTTAGAGGTTGTAATAGCTACTATAGGAAAGGGTTATTATAAAGAAGAGACTAGGGAACTAATAGAAAGGCAGATAAAAAAAAGGAGCATATAATTAAGGGGCCTTTCTATAAAATAAACTTATAAGCTATAATTAGAATAATAAAGACTGGCAGAGAAAGGCATAATACTAGCCTTTTTATAACTGACTAGAGGGCAGAACAATACCAGAGCTAGTCTAACTAGGGTGCTTTAAAGTATATAATAAAGTATATAATTAAGGTTATGTACTAGAATATATAGAAGAAAAGTAATCTAGTATATTTAGCGTTAGGGCATAGTATTAGCCCTAAGGTAATAGCTATTTAGGAACTAAGAGGTTATAATAGTATACTACTAAATCTATCTTAAGGGCACTATATATTAATAATATATAATGGAAAAATAGTAATTTATATATATAAAAAGGTTAAGATAGGACTTTAGACTATAAAGAGAGGGAAGGATTAGTATAGTATTAAGCTATATAGAGTAAAGGTATATAATATCTATTTCCTAGCTTATAAAAGAGAGTAGTAAATGCCTTTATAATACTTTACTAATACTTAAGTAAAGGGCTAGAGTGTGTTTATAGGGGACTTTAACTAATACTACCCCTTATAGGACAGATTTAGCTAAACCTCTTAAGGGCATAAAAAGATATTAGAATTTATAATAAGGTAGCAACTCGGCCTAGCTATGCCATTTAGGGAAGTAATAAGGAGAGAACATAGTAGCAGGAATAGCACTATTAACCATGTATAGACTACTTATAATATTAGTATTAAATTTATTAGGCTAGTAGAAATTGCCAGATCTAACCATATGCCTTAGCTTATTAGCATTAGAATAAGTAAGGAATTAAGCAATAGCCTAGGGTTAGTCTAAGGTTAGAGAATAGTAAATAAGAACCTTATTATAGCAAAGGCTTTAAACAGGCTTAGAAAGGAGGGGTTAGAGCTCCTGCTATATAACTAGTAGAAAATTAATAACTATATGTAATAGCTTACTTAATAACTTATAGAGATAGCTAATATAGCAGTACTTAAATAACCTTAAAGGTATAGCAAACTATAGCCTTAGTAGAATAAAAAGGTAAAGAATGTAATAATAAAGGCAAGATGTACTAATAGGCAGTAGTAGTAATAACAGACATAGGAATTATAGCAGGCCTTAATAAAAGCTATAGAAAAATAAGATTATGTAATCTTAGAGAAAAAGAAAAGTAGTTAGCAATAGGCAGTTAGTAAGTTATTTAGGTCTAAAGAGAGCCTTTAGACCCTAGAGTGCTAGGCCTGGCTATAAAGTAGACTTCCTCCTAAGATATAATAGGTCCTACTACTAACTTAGCTAGGAGATAACAGTAAGAAGGAGATAGTAAAGGTTATATATAAGGGTAAGGCAAAGGCATTTGTAAAGAGGTTTTTTTCTTTATCTATAGCTAGGGCTTTAGGTCTAAAGATAAAGGCAGAGATAAGATACTATAGTAATAATTAGGTGGTTCTTGTATTTATAGAGAAGGAAATTAAAGAAGTTATAAAGAATATAGCAAGTTAAAAAGCCCTAGGGCTAGATAAGTTACTAATAGGTTTTCTTAAGCTATACAGAGCAGCCCTAATATTATGTTTAATATGCCTTATAAATGCATACTATGGTTTAGGACACTATCTGGCCTCCTTTTAGTAAGTAAAGGTAGTAGTTTTATATAAACCTAGGAAAACCCCTAAGGAGTTAGGCAGACCAGGGGGGTAGAGGCCAATATTACTATTAAATATAATAGAAAAAGTAATTAAAAGAGCTATTATAAGGAGGATTACTACTATAGTAAAGGAAGGCTATATATTACTAGATATATAAATAGGTAATAAGGCTGGCAGGTTAATAGAGATAGTACTAAGCATGTTAAAAAAGGTTATAAGAATGGCATAGTATTACTAGGGAATAGTATTATTACTATAGCTAGATATTACTAGGGCGTTTAATACTATTAGCTATAAACAATTAATTTATACTATAAAGGAGTTAGGACTGCTAAGGTAAATAGCTAGATAGGCATAGGGCTTTCTATTAAAAAGAAGAGCATAATTAGCATTTAATAGACGTATTACTAAGGAAATCTAAGTCACTACAGGGGTTCTGTAAGGGTTGCTAGCATCTTCTATTCTCTTTCTGCTTTATATTATGCTACTATATTAAAGACTAGTGGTAGTAGAATTAATATTAGTATTAGGGTTCTTAGATAATATAAACATTATAATATATAGAAAAACAGTAGAGGAAATAAAAGTATAACTAAAAAGAGCCTAGAAAATATATAAGGAGTAGTTAAAGGAGTATAGGCTAAGGTTTAACTTAGAGAAGAGCAAGCTAATGTACTTTATAAGAAAGAGGTAGGCAATTATAATAATAATCTGACTTAGAGGAATAATAATACAACTGATATAATTAGCGTGATTCCTAAGGGTTTAGATTTACTAGAAGCTTTATTAGTTAACCTATATAGAGAAGGTAAATACTAAATTATTATAGCAGAAGTTAGCACTTATAGCACTAGCTATGTTTACATAGGGATGCCGACTAAAGTGTGCAAGATCCCTTTATATATAGGTAATAAGAAGCATAATAGCCTATAGAGCTAGGATATATTACACCTATAGTAAGTTAGAAGGGGTAGCATAGGGGGTAGTAAAGGTATTTATAAGGGAATAAAATAAATGCTTAAGGCAGGTTATAGGGGCATATAAGGTAATACTAGTAATACTCTTAAAGATAAAAGCAGTAGTACTGCTAGTAAATCTGTACCTTAATTATATTAAGTAATAATTTTACTAAAGACTTAAGGATAGTAGTATAGGCAAGAAGATATAACAGGCATGTAATTTAATAGTATTATAGCTATAATACTAAGGAAGAGGCCGCTAATGTAATTACTATAAGGCGTTTCCTAATGCCCCCCCTCCCTCCCTAGCAGCCTTATAGCCAGATAGGAATTAGAAAGGGAGTGGGAAAAACAGTGGATATAGCAGAGGTATAAGGCCTAGATAAGAAGAGGACAGGCAAAAGTAATAGCAGTAGATAAGGAACCTAACTTTAAGAGTATAAAAAAAATAGTAAGGCTTTATAACAGCCTATTAAAGCATAAATCTACAGCCTTAGTATAGCTTTAAATAGAAAAAATAGGGCTAAATACCTTTCTTTATAACAGATATGTGCCTAAGGTAATATTACTAATATATTAATACTAGGGAGGAGATAAGAATATCTTCTATCTTATCCTGTTATGCCTAGAATATAACTATCTAAGGCTAATCCTAGTAGTGCCTATAATAAGAGACCTATAAGAACTTAGAGTAGCACTTAATAATAAAAAGCTAGTACTAAATATTATAAAGTGGGTGCTCTTAACTAGGCGACTTTAGCAGTATAGGTTAGCAGAGGAGCTTTGCAAGGCATGGCAGATATGTAATATTAAGACTAAGAAAGGGACTAGAGGTAATAGAAATAATAAAATAAAGGAGGAAGAGCTAGATTAAGAGGGGAGGTGCTTATAGGGGGTTTTTACTAATATACTAACCTTTTATATAAAGTATAACTATATTTCTGTTATTATCTACAGTTCTAGGGGAACTGGCAGATATCTCATACTAATGGTTAAAAACAATAAAGACTTTATATTAAAGGCTTAGCAGGAGCTATATAGAAGAATATAGGTTTTCTCCCCTATCTTAGGGTTTTTTCTATATTAGGAAGTTAGTTAATGAACTAGTTAGTGGCTCTAGCTACCTAGCGTACATGAATAATAATAATAAATAAGAATATAGTAAGTAAAATTACTAAGCTAAAATAATAGCTATAAATAGCATCCGCTTTAGCTATATCTTATAATACTAATACAAGCACTTTAGACATAAGCAGATAATAAGTAGCCTTAATAAAGGTAAAACTAAAGAGAAAACCTATTAATATAAGTAACCCTTATAAGGAAAACCGGATTAAATATCTAGTATAAAAGAGCCTTTTAGCTTATAAACTTAAGGTAAATAGCGCCTTTATTAGAAATAATTAGAATAAATAGTATTTTATTTACTAATACTTATTAAATTAGGTTTAGGCTTAGGTTTTACTCTTTTTTAAAGTAGGAAAATTTATTAATTATACTTTAAAGGAGTTTCTAATATATTTTAATACCTTATTTTTAAATCCTTATTAAGAGAAGTATACTGCTATTAAACTAAATTAAATTAAATAATAACCTAGAAAAAAATTTAATAATTTTTTTATTTATTTTAAGTAAAAGCTAGTTTTAGTAAGAGGATATTATTAAGTAAAATCTATTAAACTATTTAAACTATATATAGCTTTAAATAAAAAGATATAAAACTACTATATAAAATATAATATCTCTTATATATACTACTTTTAAGTAGTAAAAAGGTTATAAAGTATTACTTTTAATCTTAAATTTTATAAGATAAAAGAATACTTTAAGGCTTAATACTATATAATAACTAGATCCCCTTTAGCTATATTTTAGAATAGAAAAGGTAATATAAAGATAATAAGTATAAATATTATATTCTTTTTTAAGTAGTAAAAGATATATACTAAGTAGGTTTTAATAAAGAAAATATAATCTTAGTATAATAATAAGTAGTACTTATACTATAGAATTACTAGATATTAATTAAAGGCATACTATCTTTTCCCTATATATCCTCTAAAGACTAATATATATATAGTTAATATAACTATACCTTAAAATAGGTTTAAAGTTAAAAATAACTTAAAAAAAGATAGCCTTTAAGCTTAAGGCTTAGTAAGGGGAAGGAAGATAGTAGTTAGCTATTATAATTATTATAAAAGGTATATAAACAAATAAAAAAGAAAATAAACTTTAATTTATTTTTACTATTAGTTTTATTTAATAAAATAGCCTTTACTAATATATAAGTAGATAGTAGATATAATAGCTATGCTACTATAAGTAAATCTTTTATATAAAATATAGGGTTTTTTATATTCCTATTAGCCTAACCTTAAATAATTTAAATAGCTATTTTTATTAAAAAGAAAGGCTAAAATAGCTACTACTAAGGCTTAATTATAATATTTAGGTTTACCTAGTTTACTACTAATATAAATAAATAGAGTTTTCTAGTCTTAATATATATAATTCTAGGTCTTACTTCGTAATATATCTTAGGAACTTTATAGTTAAAGCAATATAATATTATAATTTATATAGCCTAGGAGTTACTAGTAGTCTATTCTTTAGAAAACCTTTAAGTATAAGTATTATTTACTAAAAAGGTAGTAACTCTAATAATTATAATATTAGGTTTAGTATATATAGAGATAGTATAATAAGTAATAATAAGAAAAGAAAAAAATATGTAGTTCCTAGCTACTAACTTATAAAATATAACTATTGTCGGAATCGCTCGTATGGAGAATGGAAGGGATATACCACATTAACTAGGAATTATAGGTTATATACAGAATGCACACACCCTAATTGGCTGGATTATAGGTTATATAACCTAGGGCTATAACCTGGCTATAACACTACACCTCTGTATTATAGCTTGCTTTTCTTCCCTTTAGAATACATAGACAGAATTGATTATTAAACCCCCCCCCCTATAGTTATACTATAGCATACTTATAACCTGCGCGTTACTAACACTGATTAGTGGTTGCTAATAACTATAGATTTACTAGGTTATATATAGAAGAGACTTGTCTAAACGCTTTTACTTATGTAACTATAAGAAATTCTAATATTATGCTAACTAAAGGATTATTTCTTTAAATTATTAACTATTAAATCATCTATAATTATAAGAAGACTTAACTCTTATAGATCTTTTTACTTCTTGTTAACTTTTACTACTTATTTACAATTAAAACTAGATCTTTATTATTATTCACAAAGAACCAATACTAACCGCCTTAATTAGTACTAAACATAAAGCCTAAGCCTAAAACACTAAGATATCATTAAGCTAAGGAAAAACAAATGATTTTAATAAATAAATCTAAAAATATATTTATAGAAAAAAACTTTTAAAAAGCACTCTTCTTTAAAAACTTTATATGCACTATCTAATCCTATTCTTAAATTAGACTAAGTTAGTTAATAATATTAATGTTAATATAGCTACTAAACAACAGATTAATAACCATATTACATATACAATTAACTACTATATTCTTAATAAAGGAAAAGGGTGCAATCTCCTTATTAACTTCTAGCAGGACTATAAAAATTAGACTAAGAATACTTTTAATAAAATTAACAACAACCTTAAGTATACCCTTTATAATTACCTTAATAATAATGGTTTTAAAACAGCCAGAGGATCGAGATTAAACATCTATAAAGATCTTATTAATATCTTAAACATTAACCCTAACACGGAATACAAACCTTTGCTAGAAAAAGCAACTAAGAAAGAAGAAGAGATTTAACAACTTAAACTTTCTAATAACAAGGACTCTAATAATAAAGATTTTTATTCAACTAAAGGCCCTCCCCCAGAACTACAAACCCTAACTAAAACACTTTTTAATAGTAATCGAAAAGCCCTTAATACTCTTAAGAGACTTTACTAGAAAGAAGAATAATATTCTAGAGAAGTATACAACTTTATTAACAAGAAGTTACTATATTTTAAAGAGAAATGTTCTTAAGCAGGAGTTTCTCCCTTACTTTACCTAAAAGCCTTCTCTATTATACTTTAAGGTAAAGCTTATACATACTTCCTTAAATACTTTAGAGCAAAGATAATCCCATTTAAGGAAATAACTTAAAACATTAGAAATCACTTTAAAACACCTAAGAATAAAAGCTTCTATAAAATACAATTTGCTAATTTATACCTTTACTATATTATTATAGAACATCTAATAAAGAACAAGTCAGAATGCCTAGAAATCCTTCTTAACTAACTTATAAAGATATTTAATAGCCTTTATAACCCTTTTAAGCAAGATATAATTCTTCTTTATTAAGTACAGTAAGCAATAAAAAACAATAATAATTTTTATAATACTAAATTTAGGAATGTGCCAACCTTTAAAGAATTTATTAGTAATCTTCAAAATTGCCTCTTAGTAATTGACATACTATTAACCTTTATAAGTTAGTTACTAACAAATACTAATAACAATGCCCTTATTACCTGGTTTAAAGACCAGAACACTAGCATAGTAATGTTTACAAACTAATGGTATTTACAAGCTATATATTATAAAAAACCTTAAGCTAGAGCGAGCTTAAAGAAATGCTTTATTTGCTATAAAGAAGGATGCTAGTTAACTAACTATCCTGCCTCTAAGCAGAAGAAAGCAAGAATAACTTAGTAAAATAATAGAAAACACTAAAAACCACCTTCTAAACGCTAATACTATATATTCCTACAGGCCTATAAGGGCGAAATGGCCTAACTTACTGCTATTAATAATAGCAGTAAGGACGAACACGAAAAAGCCGCTTAAAATGCCGCTTTCCTTACTACTAATAAAAAAGAGGAATTAGATAATAAAGAGGCTTGTAATATTCTCTCCTTTATAATATTCTTTACATAAGCACTAAATCCCCTACTCTTTTCCTAATTAACTATAAACTTCTTATAGAATAATGCTTTTAAATATACCTTATTTTTTAAAGACCCCTACGACTGCAATACTAATAAACAACCTAAACAACACGTATATCTTATAGATATAAGATATACAGCGGATACATTCCACGGCATACTTCCAGATATAGGAGCATTAGGAATTTTAACTACTAGCCAAGGCTAAGTTAATGCTCTATTAAAGATTATAAAGAACCTTATAATTAAGATTTCTTTTAACTAAAGGACCATCACCTTTAAAGCCAGTACTATAACTTCCACTAGTATTTTAAAGCTTCTGATAATCTTTAGCATAATACCCTTTTATATAATTAATAGTGCTACACTATTTTTATATTTTATTATAAATATGGATAAAATAGGTGTTAAACTTAATAATCTTAAGAATCTTCTAATCTAAAGAGACAAGAAGGTATCTATTATTAGAAAATAAGGATATCCTTAGTAAATAGCTAGTTCTTAAGAACCTGCCATTTTTATGCTTTTTAAAACTAAGATCTGTTAACTTTATTGTTAATTTAGTCATCCGTTAATCAACCAATTAAATAACCTTCTTGCCAGGGCTGGTAAAGAATTCAATAAAGCTAATATAGGAAGAATTACGCATGCTTGCTATTAATGCCAAATAAATGCAAAAGCTCTAAGCAGATTTAAATTCACTCTTAAAAATAATCTTGAATTTAACTATAAGGTCCTTGTTAATATTATACAAATTAATAAGAAGCCAGTCCTATATATTATAAATTTAGTAATATCATTTTAAGCTGCCTGCTTTCTTAAACCCTAACAACAGAAAGCTTAAGATATCTAGAATGCCCTTAAAGAGTGCTAGATTAACACATATCTTAAACCCCTAGACTAAATAGTTTATAATACTAAAAGGAATTTCGCTTTTAGTGAATTTAGGCATTTAGCTTAACTATTGTTAATTAATATTAATAAAGTTCCTGTTAAGGCTTATAACAGTATTAGAAAACTTAAGCAATATCATGCCTCTCTTCACAGAGTATATAATATTATTAAGACTAAAGCTAACAGTCTTCTCCTAAAAGAGCAAATACTATAAATAGCTGTTAAAGCAGTTAATAACTCTGCCAGTCTAAATAGCCTTATTTCCACCCTCTTAGTCTTTAGAACCTATCTAAGAATAATAAATAATTCCCCCCTAAGCTTTATAGTTGCCTAAAAAGCTAAGATACTTTAAAAAGCAATAGATAAAGCAAGGCATAGTCTTGTAAGGCACTAAGTCTACGATGCTCTTAACACCCGTAACAGCCTAATGACCCTACCTATACACACTCTTCCCTTAAATTCTAATGTATAAGTTTATTATAAAAAAGGCAGATAGACTAGCCCTTATAAGCTTCTCTTAATAGAAGGAGAGACTTATATTATTAAGATGCCTTATAGCCCTATAAAGTTTTAGTCTATAGTTATTAAACCATATATAACCTTACTAGAGGTAAAATCTTCTTATAAGGAAGACCTGGTTTATAAGGAAGACCTGGTTTAAAGTAACGAAAATCATAAGAACCCCCCTAATAACCTAATAACTCTACTATAAAGAGGATATAAAAGACCCTAGAAACACTCTTAAGTAAAGGCTTTTCTTATTAAAAAAGAAAAGGCTGATTTTTAACTTATAATTAACCTTTATATACAAGGAAAAATTAATATACCTAGAGAACCTTTTAAACTCTTTAATAAAGCAGAGATTAATGCTTTGCTAGTAAGGAATGTATTTAAATTTATGAAATTTAACCTGTAAAGGCATAGAGGTAAAAGACTCTTTAGCTTACGGATAGTAAGAAAAGTTAAAGGCAAGGCAACTAACTCCCTATATAAAAAGTCATAATATGTTATCTAAAGCTATAGCAACTATAGGAAAGAGGTTATTCTTATGCAGTCCCTAATAATTTAAAGAGCTAGTTAAAGGCTTATTATTACCCTTGCTCCCTTATTAAAAAAAAAAGGCATTATAGTTTAGCTAAGGGATATTACCTAAGTATACATGCAGTTACAGATAAAGCTTAATTATATAATTCTTATAAAGCTTCCTGTATAGATTGCATACCTTTACCTGCCAGACGTTATTATAGTTGTAATTAAGCTGCTATACAGAATAGTAGAGGCTAGCATACATTAGTAGTCGACGTATTTTAATTATTATTATTAAAGACTATAGATAATAACCTCTATATATAACCCTTATCTTTTTATTTCTTCTAGTAAAAGCTTGTGTTTTAGAATTATTAAAATACAGACTAATAATACCTTAGGACTTAGTAATGCTAAGTTTTTTAATTATAAAGAGGTTAAGTTAAAAAACGCCGAATTCCTTGTAAAGCTAAAAGAGAGGTTAACGATTTTAACACTATTAATATTTAATAGTTGATTTTAAGCGAAGTTAACAATAACACCTTCTTTTTATAATAAAAGGCATAAGGAAGGAAGCTATTATAAGTTAATAACCTAACTAACTAAGCGAAATATGTTAAACAGCAAGCATAAGGAGTGTATATTGCTTTAATATGTTAAACTAAAGCATCTTATAATCTTTCTATTGCTGCCTAAGTCTAACATCTAGAATCTAATAATGTTTTAAGGCTTAATAAAAGACTTTAATAGCAAATTAACAATTAAGACCGTGGACTTTAATATATATCTCTCTCGCTAGAAAACGCCGCTCTTTATGTCTTTGTTGACGGTTCTTTTGCAAACAATAAAGACCTCAGCTCTTAACTAGGATTGAATGCGGGAATTACACCCTTTGGCCCCCCCCCCCCACAACACTCTTTGCCTCCACAACCATTCGGCCTGGACTAACAAAAGTCATTCATTTAAAGGATGTTTTTTGCTTTACTACTTGTTTATTAATATCTAATTATTTAGGGCGTTTTATGCATTTTTAAAGCAATTCCTCTTCTTCTTTAATAAAGAGAGAATTTACAAGTGTTGGAATCGCTTATATAAATAATAAAAGGGATACGCTATATTAACTAGGAATTATAGGTTGCACACAGAATGCATACACCCTAATTAGCTGGATTATAGGTTATATAACATAGGGCTGTACCATGGCTATAACACCACACCTCTGCATTATAGCCTGCTTCTTCCCCTCTCTTTCTAATATAAATGAATTAATTTTTAAACCCCCCCCCCTACATTTGTACTGCAGCATACTTGTAACCTGAGCGTTACCAACACTGTAAATAGCTATTAAAGCAGTTAATAACTCTACTAGTCTAAATAGCCTTATCCCTACCCTCTTAGACTTTAGAACCTATCTAAGAATAATAAATAATTCCCTTCTAAGCTTTATAGTTACCTAAAGAGCTAAGACACTTTAAAAAGTAATAGATAAAGTAAGGTGTAGTCTTATAAGCCGCTAAGTCTATAATGCTCTTAATACTTATAATAGCCTAATAACCCTGCTTATATACACTCTTCCCTTAAATTTAGATATATAAGTTTATTATAAAAAAGGCAGATAGACTAGCCCTTATAAGCTTCTCTTAATAGAAAGAGAGACTTATATTATTAAGATACCTTATAGCCCTATAAAGTTTTAGTCTATAGTTATTAAACCGTATATAACCTTACTAAAGGTGGAATCTTCTTATAATAAAGACCTAGTTTATAAAAAAACCTGGTTTAAGGTAATAAAAATCATAAGAACCCCCTTAATAACCTAATAACTCTACTATAAAGAGAACATAAAAGACCCCGGAAACACCCTTAAGCAAAGGCTTTTCTTACTAAGAAAGAAAAGGCTAATTTTTAACTTATAATTAACCTCTATACACAAGGAAAAATCAATACACCTAGAGAGCCTTTTAAACTCTCTAATAAAGCAGAAATTAATGCTTTACTAGTAAGGAATATATTTAAATTTATAAAATTTAATTTATAAAAGCATAAAGGTAAAAGACTCTTTAGCTTATAAATAGTAAGAAAAGTTCAAGGTAAGGTAATTAACTCCTTATATAAAAAGTTATAATATGTTATTTAAGGCTATAGTAACTATAAAAAAGAGATTATTCTTACACAGTCCCTAATAATTCAGAGAGCTAGTTAAAGGCTTATTATTACCCTTACTCCCTTATTAAAAAAGAAAAGCATTATGGTTTAGCTAAGGGATATTACCTAAGCATATATATAGTTATAAATAAAGCTTAATTATATAATTCTTACAAAGCTTTCTATATAAATTGCATATCTTTACCCGCCGGACGTTATTATGGTTATAATTAAGCCGCTATACAGAATAGCAAAGGCTGGCATATATTAATAGTTAACATATTTTAATTATTATTGTTAACAGCTACAGATAATAACCTTTACATATAACCCTTACTTCCTTATTTCTTCAAGTAAAAGCTCGTGTTTTAAAATTATTAAAATGCAGACTAATAATACCTTAGGACTTAGTAATACTAAATTTTTTAATTATAAAGAGATTAAGTTAAAGAATGCCAAATTCCTTACAAAGCTAAAAGAGAAATTAATAATTTCAATATTATTAATGTTTAATGGTTGCATTTTAAGCAAAGTCAATAATAACACCTTTTTTTTATAATAAAAGGCATAAGAAAAGAAGCTATTATAAGTTAATAACCCGACCAACCAAGTAAAATATATTAAACAGGAAGCCTAAGAAGCATATATTGCTCTAATATATTAACCTAAAGCATCTTATAATCTTTCTATTACTACCTAAGTTTAATAACTAAAATCTAATAATATTTTAAGGCTTAATAAAAAACTTTAATAGCAAATTAATAATCAAGACTACAGACTTTAATATATATCTCTCTTACTAGAAAATACTACTTTTTATGTCTTTATTAACAGTTCTTTTATAAATAATAAAGACCTTAGCTCTTAACTAGGCTATGTAATTATTCTAGGCAATAAAGGGAAGGATAATAATACCTCTAAATTCACCCTTAAAGGAAATATTATAATATATAGCTTAACTAAATCTAAGAGAGTTATAAGGAGTGCCTTAGCTTTTAAGCTATATAGGATAGTTTAAGGTGTTAATATTGCCTATATAATAAGCACTACTTTAAATATTATTACTAACTAAATCAAAAAGCTAAGAATTCTAATAATTATATATACTAACTTTTTCTTACTATATAAGTACATTATTAAGCTAGGGACAATAAAGGAAAAGAAGCTAATAATTAATATTATAGCTTTAAGGTAGTTATATAAGAGGAGGGAAGTAGCTAAGATATAGTAAATTAATAGTAATAATAATCCTGCAGATATAATAATAAAAGCTTTACTAAATAAAGCTCTTAAGACCTTTATAACAAAGAATAAAGCCTAAATCCGTGTGGAAGGATAGGTTAAAAGACCTATTACGAGAATTGCTGTAAGAGCTGCTGCTAGAGCTGCTAAAGATTAAGAAAGTCCTAATTCCTTACTAAATTTAATAATAATTTAAGCGCCTAATAAAGAGTTCAAATTCGATGAATTTAAACGAGATTATAAGCGCCTAATTTAGTAGTATTAAACGCGGGAATTACACTCTTTGGCTCCCCCCCCCTACAATACTCTTTAGCCTTATAACCACTCAACCTGGACTAATAAAAGTTATTTATTTAAAAGATGTTTTTTGCTTTGTTACTGGTTTATTAATATTTGATTATTAAGGCGTTTTATGTATTTTTTTAGAGTGATTCCTCTTCTTTAATAAAGAGAGAATTTGTAAGTATTAGAATTACTTATATAGAGAATAAAAGGAATACACTATATTAACTAGGAATTATAGGTTGCACACAGAATGCATACACCCTAATTAGCTAGATTATAGGTTATATAACCTGGGTCTGTAACGTGGCTATAACACCATACCTCCGTATTATAGCCTGCTTCTCTTCCCTTTAGAATACACAGATAGAATTGATTATTAAACCCCCCCTCCTATAGTTGTGCTACAGCATACTTGTAACCTGCGCATTACCAACAACTATAATACTTAATATTTTTATATTTAAACTAGACCTAGTTAAAACGCTTCTAGACTACCTATTAAAAGAGCTTTAGAATTTTAAAGACTTATTTAATAAGAAAAAGGTAAATGTATTATTATTATATAAAGAGACTGTAAACTATTATATTTAACTATAAAAAAACCCTAATAGTATAAACCATAAGCTTCCTTAGGCTCCTTTAGATAATATACCTTAAAAGTAGCTCTTAGAGATATAAAAGCAAATTATAAATCTTATAAATAAAGGTTAAATATAAGCTAGCTTTTTATTAGCTAGGGCTTTAGTCTTACTTATTAAGAAAGCAGAAGAGGGTAAGTGATTTTATATAAACTATTAGGCATTAAATAAGGTTATAGTTTAGAATAAGTACTCTCTTTTTTTAATTAAAAAAACTTTTTACTTTCTAGCTAAAGTAAGATACTTTACTAAGCTTAATATTTATATAGCCTTTTATAAGCTATAGGTTACTAAAGAGAATAAGTAATTAATAGCATTCTAGATATAATTTAAACTCTTTAAGTAGCTAGTTTGCCCTTTTAGTTTAGTAGGAGCACTTACTTCTTTTTAATAATATATTAATAATACCTTAGAGAATATATTAAAAGACTTTATAATAGCTTATTTATATAATATTCTTATTTATACTAAAGGCTTTAAAAAAGACTATATAATAAAAGTATAAAAGGTCTTATAATAACTAAAATATACTAGGCTATACTTAGATATTAATAAGTATATATTTATAGTTATAAAGGTAAAGTACCTAGGTTTTATTATAAAAGCTAAAAAGGCTATCTACTTTAATTTAAAAAAAATTATAGCTATTAAGAATTAAAAGTCCCTTTAAATAGTTTATAGGGAATAAAGCTTTTTAAGCTTTATAAATTTTTATTAAGAGTTTATTAATAACTTCTTAAACCTTATAAGCCCTTTAACTAATCTTATTAAGAAAGCTACTAGGTTTTACTAGTCCCTAGAATATAAAAAGGCATTTTAGGCACTTAAAGCTGCCTTTATTTTATCTTTAATCCTTATATAATAAGATTTTAACTTAAAGATATAAGTAAAGAATAACTTCTTTAATAAGGCTATAAGTAAATACCTCTTTTAATATAATTTAAAGGGAGTATAAAGGCTAGTAG
Source organism: Aciculosporium take MAFF-241224 (assembly GCA_000222935.2). Classification (NCBI taxonomy): domain Eukaryota; kingdom Fungi; phylum Ascomycota; class Sordariomycetes; order Hypocreales; family Clavicipitaceae; genus Aciculosporium; species Aciculosporium take. The sequence continues at coordinate 7,772 of AFQZ01000660.1, read as the reverse complement.
TATACTACTTAGTATAGCTAATAGCTATATAGCAGAATTATATAATTTATAATAAGAAGCTCTTTAGTATTATTTTCTGCCTAAAGATATAATTAGCTAAGCTAAGGAGTATAGCCTAGCTATTTATAATTCTTATAAATTATAAGAATTTAGAGTATTTTATAGCTCTTTAGGAGATATTTAAAAGATAAGTAAGATAAGTAGAAATATTATCCCTTTTTAACTATTACTTATACTATTACTTAGATATATAGGTAGGTAATTTAAATGCTTTATTCTAATAGGACTAAGATTAAAGAAAAGAAGGATAGCTAGTAGGTTATATATTTTATTTAATTTAGGGGACCTTAGAAATAGTTTAAAAGTTAAGAGCTAATACTATAAACCTAGTTAGAGTATAAATAATAAGTAAACTAAAAAAGGGTAATAACTAAAATAAGAATAACCTAGATAATTTAAAGATAATTATAGGTTTTAATTTAGGTAAACTAAAGGAAAGTAGTAACTAAAATAAGAATAACCTAAATAATTTAGATATAATAGCAGGCTTTAATCTAGAGGTTTTAAGTCCTCTTTTACTAAGCTTTAATTTATTTTAGAATAAATAGCTTTAAAATCTATATGACTAAGGGGTTACTAAGGATAGTCTATACTAAATCTAACTAAAAGTAGTACTAAAAGTAAAGTAAAAGTTTTTTATATTTATAGAAACCTAGTTATAAATAGTAAACTATACTTTAAATATATAAAAAGCATTATAATTTTAAGAATAGCTTTAGGTATCTTATTATAAGCCTCTTATTACCTTATTTATATAATAGGTTTATAACTTGCTTATATTAGGCTACTTAGGGTAAAATATTACTTTTTAAGCACTATATAGGGATTACTACTAAAATAGGATATTAAAAAATATAATATAGTATATATAGAATTATTATTACTTTAGTAGGTATAAAAGCTAATAATTTTATTAAGGTTTATTAAAGCTTATACTAGCTATAAACTATTACTAGTTATAAATCTTAGTGGATTTTATAATATAACTTTTAGTATATAATAAGGTATCACTATACTTCCTAATAGTTATTATAGACTATCTTTTAAAGTATATATAACTAAAGGTAATAATAAGTATAGTAGCTAAAGCATATATAGAATAATTTAAATATTACTAGTAGTATTTTTATAGATTCTCTTATTAGATTATTTTTAATTATAGTTTAAACTAGCTTAGTTATTTCTAGACTATACTTTATAAGTAAGTAGGTATTAAGTAACTATTATTTATATTTTATTATTCTTAAATAAATAGTAGTATAAAATAAGTAAACTAAAAGGTATAAGTAGTCTTATAGGTAGTTATTACTTTCTTATAGTATAACTAAGCTAACTATTTACTAGCTTATTAAATAGTGCTTAATAATTAGATCTTTATAGTAATTAGTATAAGTATAAACTAGGCGCTAAGGAGCTTTAATATTAAATTAGTTTAGTGTATACTAAATAAAACTAGAAGTCTAACCTTATTTAAGGGAAAAGCTATATTATTCTTAGAATATATTTAGAAGGGAATAGTAATAGTATAAGCTATAATTAATTTTATATAATAACATTAGTAGGATATAATAAACATTTCCTAGCGTTTAGTAGAATATTACTAGATAGGGGATTTTATATAGTTAAATCTTTATTATATAAAAATAAACCATTTTAGCTAAAAACTTAACTAGGTAAAAGTAAAATATAAGGTCTTAAAAACACTAACTCTACTTACTATTTATTTAAATATCCTATAGGGAATATACTTAGTTTTTTATATAAACCTTATTAAGAAAGAATAAGGCTTGGATTGAAACCGAAGAGCTATACCTCTCTTACAAAAACCGCGGATACGACACGGTATTACGCCTAAAACGGAAAAGAAGCACGGAATCGGATTCCTTATTATTAATTACCCCCCCTAGTAATAGCACATTATATAAGGGAAGTAAGCAGCATAAGGGGCATAATAATTAATAAATTTTTATATAGATCTGTAACTAATAAAGGACAGGGCACTACCTAGGAAGAAATATAGCTTTAAGGAGAGAATTCTAAAGTAGTAGTAGTATAAGAAAAACTAAAGAATAAAATAAAATTACTAAAGGAATTAATAATAAAAGTTATCTTAAAGGTAAAAATAACAGAAATATAGGCTTTTATTAAAACTATTATATAAATTACTATAAATACAGGAGGGAAGATAGCCTAAATAAGAACTAGTATAGGAGGCCTATAGGCTTTAATTATAAAGGCAGTTAATAGTAAGGTAGAAACTATGGTTAAGAAGGTAGTTAAGGAGGTAATAAAGGCTATTCTTAGGACTAAATCAGCAGTTAGAGGGACTTAAGTAACTATTATAGCTTATAGAGTTATAGGGCAGAAGATAATAATCTCTCTAGCCTAAACAGAGGGTATAGCAATACTAGCCTGCTATTACTAGGAAGTAATAATAAAGAAAAATACTATTAGTAAGGCAGTTAGGAACAGATTACTAGAGGAGATTATAAAGGTAGTAAACAGTGCTATTAGTATAAAGGAGGCAGTAGTAGCACACTAACTGTAAAGTAGAGATATAGTTATTATGTTTACTAAAGCAGGGAGGAAATAGAAGAAAAACATAGCCTAAGTAAGAGTTACCTTTAGACCTAAGGCAGAAGTAAACAGGAAGATATTTAGTGTAATTATTAAGGGATTCCTAATATAATTAATAAACCACATTATAATTAAGGATATAAGGAAGAATATTAAAAAGGAGAATGGTTTAAACACAGTAAAGATAACAGTATAAAAGCTAAAGGGAATAGCAATAAGGGCACTACTAGTAGTTAGTATTAAGGGTACTAAGGCAGCGAACCGCCTATACTATAGGGGGATAGTATACTAAGCAAAGATTTTTAATGCCATGCTATATAATAAAATAATCCACCTAAAGCAATATTATAACTATTATAAGATTAGGCATATTGCTAGGTACTATAAGGAGAAGGCAAGATATAGCAGGTATACTACTAGAAAACACCCTAAGAGAGAAAGGACTTACTTAACATTAATAAGCAAGGTACAGGAGAAATGCCTAAATTATACAGGAGTATATTTAGTATAGTCTTAGCTATACTTAGTAAGTAATAATAAATAGCAGCAGGCTAGGGAGGCTTATACTATAAGGCTGCTGTTCTTCCACGGCTATTGGCCAGAGGCCGTGACAGCTGCTATAGGCAAGGGTTATTATAAAGAAGAGACCGGGGGACTAATAAAAAGGCAGCTAAGAGGAAGGAGCATATAACTAAGGGGCCCTTCTACAAAATAAACCTATAAGCTATAATTAGGACGATAAAGACTAGCAAAGAAAGGCATAATACTAGCCTTTTTACAACTAATAAGAAGGCAAAATAATACTAGAGCCAGCCTAACCAGAGTGCTCTATAGCACACAATAGAGTATATAATTAAGGTTATATACTAGAATATACAAAAGAAAAGCAATTTAGTACACCTAGCGTTAGGGCATAATATTAGCCCTAAGGTAATAGCTATCCAGGAACTAAAAGGTTATAATAGTATACTACTAAATCTATCTTAAGGGCACTATACATTAGTAATATATAGCAGAAGAATAGTAATTTATATATATTAAAAGGTTAAGACAGGACTTTAAACTATAGAAAGGGAAGAGAATTAGTATAGTATTAAGCTATATAAAGTAAAGGTATATAATATCTATTCCCCGGCTTATAAAAGGGAGTAGCAGACGCCTTTATAATACTTTGCTAATACCTAGGCAAAGGGCTAGAGTGTGTTTATAGAGGACTTTAACTAATACTACCCCTTATAGGACAGATTTAGCTAAACCTCTTAGGGGCATAATAAAATGTTAGAATTTATAACAAGGTGGCAACTCAGCCTAGCTACGCCGTTTAGGGAAGTAACAAGAAGAGAATATAGCAGCAGGGACAGCACTATTAACTATACGTGGACCACTTATAATATTAGTATTAAATTCATTAGGCCAGTAGAAATCGCTAGATCCGACCATATGCCTTAGCTTATTAGTATTAAAATAAGTAAAGAATTAAGCAACAGCCTAGGGTTAGTCTAGGGTTAGAGAATAGCAAATAAGAACCTTATTATAGTAAAGGCTTTAAACAGGCTTAGAAAGGAGGGGTTAGAGCTCCCGCTAAGCAACTAATAGGAAATTAAAAATTATATAAAATAGCTTACCTAGTAACTTACAAAGATAGCTAATATAGTGGCACCTAAACAACCTTAAGGGCATAGCAAACCACAGCCTTAGTGGAATAATAGGGTAAAGAATATAATAGTAAAGGCAAGATGTGCTAATAGGTAGTAATAGCATTAACAGACATAGGAATTATAGCAGGCCTTAAAAGAAGCTATAGGAAAACAGGATTATATAATCTTAAAGGAGAAGAGAAGTAGTTAGCAATAGGCAGTTAGTAAGTTATCTAGGTCTAAAGGGAGCCTCTAGACCCTAGAGCGCTAGGCCTAGCTATAGAGTAGACTTCCTCTTAAGATATAATAGGTCCTACTACTAACTTAGCTAGGAGATAATGGTAGGGAGGAGATTATAAAGGTTATATACAAGGGTAAGGCAAGGGCATTTGCAAAGAGGTTCTTTTCTTTATCTACAGCTAGGGCTTTAGATTTAGAGATAAAGTTAGAGATAAGATATTATAGCAATAATCAGGTGGCTCCTGTGTTTATAAAGGAGGAAATTAAAAAAGTTATAAAGAATATAGTAAGTTAGAAAGCCCTAGGGCCGGACAAGCTACTAATAGGTTTCCTTAAGCTATATAGAGCAGCCCTAATATTGTGTTTAATACATCTTACTAATATATACTATGGTTTAGAACACTATCCGGCTACCTTCCGGCAAGTAAAGGTAGTAGTTCTATATAAACCTAGGAAAACCCCTAAGGAGTTAGGCAGACCAGGGGGATAAAGGCCAATATTGCTATTAAATATAATAAGAAAAGTAATTAAAGGAGCTATTATAAGGAGAATTACTATTATAGCAAAGAAAGGCTATATACTACTAGATATATAAATAAGCAACAAGGCTGGCAGATTAATAGAGGTAGCACTAAGCATACTAAAAAAGGTTATAAGGATAGCGTAGCATTACTAGAGAATAGCATTATTACTATAGCTAGATATTACTAGGGCGTTTAACACTATTAGCTATAAACGATTAATCCGTACTATAAAGGAGTTAGGACTGCTAGGGTAGATGGCCAGATAGGCACAGAGCTTTATATTAAAAAGGAGAGTATAATTAGCATTTAATAGACGTATTACTAAGGATATCTAAGTTACTACAAGGGTTCTGCAAGGGTTACTAGTGTTTCCTATCCTCTTCCTGCTCTATATTATACTACTATATTAAAGACTAGTAGCAGCGGAATTAACATTAACATTAGGGTTCTTAGATAATATAAATATTATAGTATATAAAAAAACAGCAGAGGAGACAAAAGTATAACTAGAAAAAGCCTAGAAAATATATAAGAAGTGGTTAAAGGAGTATAAGCTAAGGTTTAACCTAGGGAAGAGCAAGCTAATATACTTTATAAGAAAGAGGCAGGCGATTATAACAATAATCCGACTTAAAAAAGCAATAATATAACCGACATAATTAGCGTGATTCCTAGGGGTTTGGATTTACTAGAAGCTTTATTAGTTAACTTATATAAAGAAGGTAAATACTAAATTATTATAGCAGAAGTTAGTACTTACAGTGCTGGCTATATTTATATAAGAATGCTAACTAGAGTGTGCAAGATCCCTTTATATATAGGTAATAAGAAGTATAATAGCCTATAAAGCTAGGATATACTATACCTATAGCAAGCTAAAAGGGGTAGCATAGGGGGTAGTAAAGGCATTTATAAGGGAATAAAATAAATGCTTAAGGCGGGTTATAAGGGCATATAAGGTAATACTAGTAATACTCTTAGAGATAAAAGCAGCAGTACTACTAGTAGATTTATACCTTAATTATATTAAATAATGATTTTACTAAAGACTTAAGGATAGTAATATAGGTAAGAAGATATAACAGGCCTGTAATTTAATAGTATTACGGCTATAATGCTAAGGAAGAGGCTGCTAATATAATCACTATAAGGCGTTTCCTAATGCCCCCCCCCCCCTCCCTAGTAGCCTTATAGCTAAACAGGAATTAGAGAGGGAGTGGGAAAAACAGTGGATATAATAGAGGCATAAGGCTTAAGTGAGAAGAGAACAGGCAAAAGTAATAGTAGTAAATAAGGAACCTAACTTTAAGAGTATAAAAAAGATAGTAAGGCTTTATAATAGCCTACTAAAGCATAAATCTACAGCCTTAGTATAGCTTTAAATAGAAAAAATAGGGCTAAATACCTTTCTTTATAATAAATAGGTGCCTAAGGTAATATTACTAATATGTTAATACTAGGGAGGAGATAAGGATATTTACTACCTTATTCTGTCATGCCTAAAATATAACTATCTAAGGCTAATCCCAGTAGTGCTAATAATAAGAGACTTATAGAAACTTAGAGCAGTGCTTAATAATAAGAAGCTAGTACTAAATATTATAAAGTAGGTGCTTTTAACTAAGTAACTTTAGCAGTACAGGTTAGCAGAGGAGCTTTATAAGGCGTGGTAGATATATAATATTAAGGCTAAGAATAGGACTAAAGGTAACGGAAATAATAGAATAGAGGAGGAAGAGATAGATTAGAAAGGGAGGTGCTTATAAGGGGTTTTTACTAATATACTAACCTTTTATATAAAGCACAATTATACTTCTGTTATTGTCTGTAGTTCCGGGGGAACTGGCAGATATTTTATACTAATGGTTAAAAACAATAAAGACTTTATATTAAAGGCTTAGCGGGAGCTATATAGAAGAATATGGGTTTTCTCCCCTATCTTAGGGTTTTTCCTATATTAAGAAGTTAGTTGATGAACTAGTTAGTGGCTCTAGCTACCTAGCGTACATGAATAATAAACCTTATTAAGAGGGCAGCTACTAATCTGCTTTTATTATAATACCTAGCTGATTTTAAACCAGGCTTAATACTTTTACTTTATAAGAATAATTTAAATTTAGCAGAATATAAGATTAAGAAAATAATAGTAGTAAGAAATACCTAGGGTTAGGGTAACTAATAGGATATATTAATAAAGTAGGTAGGATATATTTAGCTAATATAAGAACCTTTAGAAAGTTTTTTAAATATAGTAGTACTAGAGCGTTATAAGGCATAATAGGGCAATATATACTATAATAACAGGCCTACATAAAGGGCAACTTAATTGCTAACTATAATGCCTTAAATAATAAGAAGGGGGCTATATAATAGATTTAAGCTTAAAGCTTAGATTTATACAGCTGGAGAGCAGACGGCTTTACGTAAGCAATATGTAAGCAGCTTAGGCCCTAGTTATATTATTATTCATGTACGCTAGGTAGCTAGAGCCACTAACTAGTTCATCAACTAACTTCTTAATATAGGAAAAACCCTAAGATAGGGGAGAAAACCCATATTCTTCTATATAGCTCCTGCTAAGCCTCTGATATAAAGTCTTTATTATTTCTAACTATTAGTATAAGATATCTGCCAGTTCCCCGGAACTGCAGATAATAACAGAAGTGTGGTTATGCTTTATATAAAAGGTTAGTATGTTAGTAAAAACCCCCTATAAGCACCTCCCCTCCTAGTC
>AFQZ01000661.1:0-28233 GCA_000222935.2 Aciculosporium take MAFF-241224 | reverse complement strand
GTGGGGCTATACCCACTATAGGTTACTAGCCTAATTAGGCATAGTAAACATAGAAAAGAATAGAATAGAAAGGAAAGGAAGTGGTTGATTTCTAATCAACCTACTAAGACCCACCAGAGCATACGTCATCCTGCTTCCAAGGAATTCCACATAATTCTACAGGGCATATCTCCCTGGTTTCTTCCCATCTAGGGTACATTTAGATACCATGAGAATCCTCTGGAAAGGGGCTTCCTAATGTACCTAAATATGCTTATGTAAGCACCCTAGATCTCCAGTAATCCGGAAGGTTAGTTGATAACCTTTAAGAGGCCAGGTAATCTAGCCTTGCCTGTAAGCTTTAGTGGTAAAATGCACTATAAAGCTTAACATTAATATTTAAGATATTAACAAGATCTTTAGAGACATTTGATCTTGATCCTCTGGCTGTTTTAACACCATTATTATTAAGGTAATTATAAAGGGTATACTTAAGGTTGTTATTGATTTTATTAAAAGTATCCTTTATTTAATTTTCATAATCTTACTAGAAGTTAATAAGGAGATTACGCCCTTTTCCTTTATTAAGAATATAGTAGTTAATCGTATATATAATACGGTTATTAATCTGTTATTTAGTAGCTATATTAATATTAATGTTATTAACTAACTTAGTCTAATTAAAGGATAGAATTAAACAGTGCTTATAAAGTTTTTAGGGTAGGGTGCTCTTTAGAAGTTCTCTTCTATAGACATCCTTTTAGAGTTATTTATTAAAATTATCTATTTTTCCTTAGCTTAAAGACATTTTAGTGTTTTAGGCTTTATATTTAGTACTAATTAAAGCAGTTAGCATTGGTTCTCTGTAAATAATAGTAAAGATCTGGTTTTAATTGTAAATAAGTAACAGTTAATAATAAGGGAGAAGATCCACAAGAGTTAAGTCTTCTTATAATTATAAATGATTTAACAGTTAATAATTTAAAGAAATAATCCTTTGGTTAGTATAACATTAGAATTTCTTATAGTTATATAAGTAAAAGCGTTTAGATAAGTCTCTTCTAGATATAACCTAATAAATCTGTGGTTATTAGCAACCACTAATTAGTATTAGTAGCGCTTAGGTTACAAGTATGCTATAGCATAAATATAGGGGGGGGGGTTCAATATTTAATTCATCTATATCTCTAAAAGAGGGGAAGAAGCAGGCTATAATGCAGAGGTGTGGTGTTGTGGCCACGGTACGGCCCCAGGTCACATGACCTGTGATCCAGCTAATCAGGGTGCGTGCATTCTATGTGTAACCCACAATTCCTGGTCAATGCGGCGTATCCCTTCCATCATCCATACGAGCGATTCCGACAGTTTAGTTTATTGTATTGTATTGTATTGTATTGTATTGTATTTATTGTATTGTATTGTATTGTATTGTATTGTATTGGATTTTCCTTGTCAACACCGGGTTTTTCCTCTTCTTTCTCTGCGCCCTTGTCGAAGCGAGACATGCACATGCGTGTGGATATCTGCGCTCGTGGACTACACGTGCGCATGGACGCATGTGCAGGAATGGGTGAGGGGAGAGGAGAGCGGACTCGGTTGTTTTGTCCGTGGCTAGAGGGCTGGTATGTCGTGCATCGTGATGACGGGGCAGTGTGGGAGGAGACGGAGCAGGGCTGGAGAAAATCTAATCATGTTTTTTCTTCTTCTTCTACCGCCGCAGGCGGGAGCTCCCCCGGCAGGGCCCCCGGAGAAAAGTCATAGTAAAAAAAAAAAAAAAAAAATTGAAACCTTTTTCTTCTCTTCCTCTTTCCTCCTCTGCCATTCTCGGCGACTGGTATCCGGCGTCCATGTTGCTTCCAAGCAAGCTTTTGCTTTGACGGCGTCTACATGCTGTCCAACAAAGAGGGCCCGTCTACCTCTACCGTACAGAGTGCTCATCGGAGCTGCATAGTACCGTCGGGGCTGCATCTACCGTAACGTAAGCCTACGCCCTAAACCCGGGTATGTAGCCGCGCAGTGAGCATAACCGGCAGACCATGCCCATCTCAGGGCCCCGCGGCCGAGAGACGGCTCTGAAACATGGCTGTTGCTGTATCAGGGACAGGCAGTGTGCACATATAGGAACGGGTGCGTGTTTCTACAGCACAGGGCAGGGGAGGGGGGATCGGCACGCAAGCGCAGACGCTATATATATAGCCCTCGACGTAGTGACAATAAGATGAACGACGGGATCAATAGTCCTGCACGGGTCCCGGATCTATCATGTGGCATCTGGTGTCTAGCTTAGATGGCATGCCGTAGAGCGCGAAGATGATTTGCAAGCATGTGAAAAGAAGTCAGGGGGTTGGTCCATACCTGCTGAAATGCTGTTGTTGTGTATGTCGCCGTCTGCGTGCATGCGCCGGCCTCTGGTCTCCGCGTTGAAGAAACCCCGTAGTCTGTGCGCCGTGACGATGTGTGCAGAATTTCCTCCTCTCTCTCTCTCTCTTCTCCGTCTTTCTTCTTTTTTTGGGGTTTGAAGAAATTTCCGTCTTTTTTCCCTTTCCAGGGAATGCTTGCCTCCTCGCTCTTCATGAGCCACCGCCCCGTCCCCATCTCTGCCCTTTTACCCGGCCCTCTCAAACAGGGCTTAGCCCAGACCCCCTTCTCTCGGTCGTGGATGCGGCCGAAGAGGGGGCCGAGGACCTCGGGGGGGGGGGGGGGGGAAATGGAAGAGGGGCCGAATGGGTGCCCTGCCCGTCGTTGAAACCAAGCTGGCAGGCTGACATTGACGCACGTTCTTTTGCGCTGCGGTGGGCTGATCCCCTTTTTCTTATTGAAGAAACCGGTCTTCCACGTGTGTTGCGCACGCTCCTCGCGCGTGGGCAGTGTGCGTGTATGAAGTCTGAGGTTTGGGGAAGATCTGTGACACCAGCGGGGTTCGCAAAGAGGGAAGGGGGAGAGGATGAAGAGACTGATGATGATGAGCTCTGCTTTGTTTTGTGACGAGAATGGAGACGACGAGGGGCGTGGAGCGTGGAGCGTGGAGCGTGGAGCGTGGTTGCTGCTTATACGGTGTGGTACTTGTTGGTTCTTGTGGCGGGTGGGATTCTTTTCGAGGCAGTGCGCAGATGCGACATGTAAATTAACTTGATCGACGTTGTCGTCGCCCGCATCATGTCTGTTGTTGTCTGTTGTTGCTGTTGTTTTTTTCCTGGGCCAAGTTTTCCCGTACGCCATTCCCGATGTGGTAATTTTTGACGCGCAGCCCCACATATAATCGCCGTGCCCGTGGCGTGGTCGTGAATCGTGATGAGTTCACCTGTTCTTCTCACAAACTTGAGACAGCGCCCGGTCATGGCTTTCTTTCTTTCTTTCTTTTTTTTTTCTGCTCACATTTTTCGTTTTCCTATCCATGACACGACCACGAATCCTCCCTTGTCTGAGCCTGAAACTTGTGCCTTTTTATCATTCAGAGGCTACATTTGTGTGGTTGGGGGAGAGAACAAACAAAGAGAGAAGGAACGGTCGAAGCACGGTCACGGGGGGAAAGAGTGCCAAGAGATACATGCCACGTGCACAGGTACATGTATACCTACCAACCTTTGCTGCAAGGGAAGGGCCACGCCTGCTCCTGACAGCTAGAGACTGTCGCCAGGTTATAGGCTGTTGCGAGACAGGGTTATGATTCGCAATGATTCGCAATGATTTTGCACTTGTCTTGTGCGAGCTTGTATGTGCTGTCACCCTGAGCAGGCACCGCGCACGTAGACGCCCAATGTACAACAATCGGTACACGAGTACCGAGTACACAGCCTGCCCGAGACGGGCAACCGCTCCCACGCCACCACCGGTGACGCACCGGTGACGCACCAGTGGCGGGGCCGCCCACACCCGCCGCCTCCTTGCGCCCAGGGGCCCTCCCCCCGGCTCGTCGGAAAATACAGCGCAGCATGCAGCTTGAATGCAGGTGCCGGCCACATACGATTGGTTCCATGGCACCTGCCCTGCTTGACACCAAACGGTTCCGTGCAGTGCCTTCCCCCAGTCGTGCTTGCCTTCCCGGCCTAGCCTAGCGCCCACCTGAACTTGAGGCTTGGTGCCAGGCGTCAGGCGTCAGGCGCCGAGGGCCACCCACACGCACACAAACATCTACCCCGAGAAACCCCCTGGCACGTCCGCACAGATTCCACTCGCGCCCGCGCCCTGTTCTGCCAGCCAACAGGACGACAAAACCTCTGCATGCCATTTAGCCAAACGACGGCGGAGCGACATCAGAATCCGACGACTCTGGCCCTGCCAAGCCTGCTGTGTGTGTGTGGCATGTATTGTATGCGTGTCGCTGCGACCGTCGGCGCACCAGCAGCCTCACACGGACGATGCCTCGACCACATCAGGTTGCTTCCTCCCCCCCAAAAACCCTCTCCATGTCTCCCATGTCAAGACGCATAGGCTGAGTCTTTTTTAGCAGCCAACCCCTGTTCCTGAGCTCAGGCCGCCTCAGATACTTGACCAATGTCTTGACATTGATTGTACACCATCCTCGACATGGGTGCCTGCTGGATTTGGGCCAAAATCCCATCTCGGACCTCACCACCCCCCCCCTTGAACTTCGCTCACCTTCACAACCGCTTTCCTCCGCCCCCTAAACCCCAACCCCAACAGCCACGTTGCCACGCGCCATTGTGCTGGCCTGGCCTGGCCACTCGTCGTGTCATGGATTCATGTCACCAACTTGTTTCCACCGCTGCGAGCTTCAGGATGCCCCATTCGACTAGCCCGTTCGCACCCATCTCGAACATGGGGGGGTCCCTGGAAAAGGTCACCTCGCCGCCATCGCCTTGATGCGAATATGATGGATGGCAAGAGGGGGGCCTTCCGGAAATCGCAACCTAGCAAGCAGACCATGTAGGAGAGTCTGAAAAAAAATCCATCGAGGCAACACGGGCTGGCAACGCTTCGTGTACCTGTGCCGCATGGACGGATGAAATAGACGTACATATATAGATGTCACATCTCCCGTCATGGAATATCCTTTTTTTTTTGTTCCCCTCTTCTTTCTTTTCCCTCATCATCTTTGTCCTTGACAGTGTTCCTTGTCCCTCTTTTCTCTTTCGGGCATTTCTTGCCCTCTTTTCCTTGTCGACCAGTCAAAAAGTCATTCTTTTCTTTTTGACTACGCGTGTCGCTGACGTGGGAAAATATCACAACTGGATTCTGATATTCTTCTTTTCCACGCCACGCGCACCCACTCACGCTCACTAGACAATATTCGGTAATAGTCGATTGCCTTCAAAAGATGAGGAACGTTTTTTCCGTTGCCGTCGCCGCCGTCGGCGTCCAGCACGCCGCTGCCACATTTGGTCTTGGTCTGAGTAAGGAAGTCTCTGGTGGTCTGGGTGCCGCCATTGGTCTTGGTGGCGGTCTCGGTGCTGGCGTCGGGGGAGGCGCAGGTGCCGGTGCTGGTGTCGGCGTCGGCGTCGGCGGCGGTGGTGGTGGCGGTGGTGGTGTTGGTGCTGGTGGCGGTGGTGGCGGCGGCGGTGGTGCCGGTGCCGGTGCCGGTGGCGGTGGTGGTGTTGGTGTCGGCGTCGGCGGCGGATTAGGCGCTGGTGCCGGTGTCGGTCTTGGCATCGGGGGTGGTGCCGGTCTCGGCATCGGGGGTGGTGCCGGCTCGAATTTCAATTTCGGTTTGGGCTTCGCCAAAGCCCACCCCTTCCCTGTGCCGGGCACCGTTGACAACAAATGTACACCCGAACAAGAAAAGGGCTGGGACTTTGGTGACCTGGGCCTCGGCAGCTTCGACAGCTATCTCGGCTTCAGCTTCGGCGGTGGTTGGTCTTGTGAGTCATCGATTGACAAGCGTGCTCAGCTTGAGGGCCGAACTTTTGGCCTCCTCAAGAAGTACATCTCCGGTTACTGTACCCAGGGCAGCAATGTCGGTCTCGACATCGGTGTTGGTGCCAAGGCGGGCGTCGATCTCTTCTCCATTGGCAGCATTGACCTGTTCACCGAGTTTGATGCTCGTCTGGAATTCCACTACGACATGGCGGATGGCAGCCTCTGCAAGCACACGGCCGAATGCAAGAAAGGCGGCTCTACCGTTGTCAACAACCAGTGCGGTGGCGCCAAGAAGGTCCGCATCATCTACCCCGTTCAGACTTTGAAGAAGAAGTGCAAGATTTCTGTGCGCAAGATCATCTGGCACTGCGGCAAGCCCAAGACGCCCGACCAGCCCAAGCAACCGGACGTGCCTACCAAGCCGGACCAGCCCAAGCAACCGGACGAGCCTACCAAGTCCGACGTTCCTAAGCAACCGGACGTGCCTACCAAGCCGGACCAGCCTAAGCAGCCGGACGTGCCTACCAAGCCTGACCAGCCTGACCAGCCTGACCAGCCAAAGCAGCCCGATCAGCCTGGCGTTCAGCCCCCTGTGCCCACTCCATACATCGACAGATTCAACACCCTGTGCTCTCTCTACACTACTCAAGTCAAGACCTTTGGCAACTGTGGTGGTTCCGATAGCGGGTGCGCTGGCAAGAACGGGACCAATCCCCTTACCGTCGTTGTTCCTTTGGGCATGTCCGACTGCCCCGGCGTCGCGACTCGCCTGCCCCCTCCTCCAGGTGGCAAGCCCCCTGGTGGCAACACCCCCGGCGGCGACACCCCTGGTGGCAACCCGCCTGGTGGCAGCACCCCTGGTGGCAACCCGCCTGGTGGCAGCACCCCTGGTGGCGACACCCCTGGTGGCGACAAGCCCAAGCCAGGTGGCGACACGCCTGCTCCTATCCCACAAGTTGTCCCCAGATGTCTCAACACCTTCCTCGAGCTCAAGTCCAAGTGCAAGGACAACAAGGACGCTGGCTGCTACTGCCCCAACAAGGAGTTCGTCAACACCATCTTCAACTGCATCTACGCCCACGGCGACAACGACAACATCATTGCCGAGGCCATCACCTTCTTCCAGGGCATCTGCGGACCGTATATTCCCCAGAACCCCGCCATTGTCGAAGGCAGCAAGCCCATTATCGAGATCATCATCATCACCAATCCCCGCCCCATCGACGTTCCTTACACCAAGGTCGTCTATTACGCCACCAATGGCGACAACCAAAAGGTGGCTCATGAGGCTACCGTTCCCTACATTGCCATACCTACCGCGATTGCCCCTCCTGGCGGCGGCTCTCCTGGCGGGTCCGGCGGTGGCTCTTCTGGCGGTGGCTCTTCTGGCGGCTCTTCTGGTGGTGGCTCTTCTGGCGGCTCTACTGGCGGTGGCTCTCCTGGCGGCTCTCCTGGCGGCGGCTCTCCTGGCGGCTCCGGCGGTGGCTCTTCTGGCGGCGGCTCTGGCGGCGGGTCCGGCGGCGGCCTGCCTCCTGGTCCTGATGCTGTGCCTACTGCCGTGGGACCTCCCGGCGGCCTTGTCCCCGGTGGCGAGCCTGTTGGCCCGCCAGTCATCACAGCCACTGGCTCAGGCGGTCTTCCCAGCCAGCCCACGGGCGGTCTGCCCGTCACGGCCGGTGCTGGACGTGTTGGTGTTGGTGCCGGCATGCTGATTGCAGCCGTTGCTTTCCTTGCCGCTCTGTAAGCTTGGTCACGGTGATGATGGGAACGGGTGGGTCAAACGGTTAAAATAGCGGTTCCGGACTTGTTACTATCCTCTTGTTGTTTTTAACTTTTATTTCTTATTCATTTCCTTTATTTCATTTCTGTTGCATGGCCACGAGACGAGCATACCATACAGAGTAGCAGAGGACTGTTTTTTGTATCTTGTTTTCTTTTCTTTCTTTGTCTTTCTTTGTCTTTCTTTGTCTTTCTTTGTCTTTCTTTGTCTCTTCTTTTTTTTTTTTCTCCCCAGACACGATGTGAATGGCACGTTTCGTGTAGAGCTATAGGATTGCAAAAGAAGAGCAATATAATATCACATGGCATGTTTGTGTAAAGGTCTTGTCCAATAAATGAAGGACAGAAGGACTGTCTGTCCCTGTCCTTTTGATTTGTCGGCACCTTGGCACGTCGTGAGAGGGTGCCCCTTGGCCGGCCGAATCCGTGTTGTGTCCGCCGACGAGACGTATGTGAGCGTGTAGAACCAATGTCGCCCGGATACGGTACAAGACGGATGGCAGCACCACTGGGTTGCTGCCGTGGCGGGTGTGTCCCCGTGTGGGGGTGGGTGAGTGATGCATGCGCGAGCAGGGATTTGCCGGCGTGGATGAGGCCTCGTCCATGTGGGAGCCAAGGGATAAAAGATGTGGCTGGCAGGAATAAGATGGCTCCGTGTCTTTCTCATCAGCGCAGAAGAAAAAAAAAAAAAAAAAAAAAACCGTAACACTACAAGCAAGTCGTTTTCCGACAGCGAAAAGCCAGAAACAACAGACATAAAGGCGTGTTTTGCACTACCCCGTCTGCTTTCTAAAAACAAGCGTCACCATCCGAGCAACTCGTCTCCCGGTGACAAGACCGACCCCGCCTCCGCCTCGAGGCCCCAGGCCCACACGGGGCATGTGACCTCGACCCCCACGCCATCCCGGGCGTCTCACTGCCGCCGCCGCCGAAAAGGCCCTCGCCTGGTACCCCGCCGCGGGGGTGCCCACCCTCGGGAAATTCATCAGCGGTCCTAAAAACCTGGACTCGGGGGCCGCTGGTGCGCCAACGGCGGCGGGCCCCTGCTCGGCTTGGACGGCCGACGACGACGCCGGCTGTGACCGTGACTGTGACGGCACCGACGGCACCGACGACGCCGACACCACCCTCTGCCTCTCCTCCCTATCCCGCAGGACCCTCCGCAGTATCTTCCCCGTCGGACTCTTGGGAATCACGTCGACAAAGGCCACCCCGCCCGCGAGCCACTTGTACCGGGCCTTGTGGTCCTGCACATGCTGGGTGATGGCGCGCGTGACGTCGGCGTCGGAGCGACCCGCCGTGAGGGGGGAGCGCGTGACGTACGCCTTGGGGACTTGGCCGGCGTGGGGGTCCGGCGCGGGGATGACGGCGCAGTCGGCGACGAGGGGGTGGGAGAGGAGGTGGGCTTCTAGTTCGGCGGGGGCGACTTGGAAGCCCTGGGGGGTTGTGCATTAGCAGACCTTTCTTTTTTTTCCCTTCTGTTTTGGTTCTGTAGTCTCCGTCTTGGGGGAAATCGGGTAAGAGGAAATGAAAGGGACAAGTACCTTGACCTTGATCAGCTCCTTGATCCGATCCGTGATAACAAAGTGCTCCGTCCCGCTCGCCGCCTTCCGAACAAGCACCTCATCGCCCGTACGCAGCCACCGCCCATCCTCGTGCCACACAAACGTCTCGGCATCGGCCTCTTCGTCATGCAGATAGCCGAGCACCACAGACGGAGACTGGTAATAGAGCTCGCCGGGGGTCTCCAGCGCCGTCACCTCCTTCCCCTGGGGGTCCAGGATCTTGGCCCTCGACCCCGGAATGAGGGATCCGCACGAGCCGGCCAGGCGATCGCCTTCGCTCGTGGAAATGAGCACGGGGGAGGCCTCCGTCATGCCGTAGCCCTGCCCGACATGCCAGTCGGGCCAGATGTCGAGCAGCGCGTCAATGACCTCGGGTCCCAGGGGGGCCGCCCCGCTGTACACCCACCGCACGCTCGAGAGGTCGTACTGGGATACCTTGTCGGGGTTCGTCGTCAGGTAGATGAGCATGGGGGGCACGACGCTCAGCTGTGTGATGCGGTGCTCCTGGATGGCGCGCAGGAAGGTGTCCGGGTCAAACCTGGGCAGCACGATGACTTGGTCGCCGCGGTAGTGGCTCAGGAGGGCGACGACGGTGAGGCCGTAGATGTGGCTGAAGGGGAGGACGCCGAGGATGACGTCTGTTTGGATGGAGAGGGATGTGCGGGCGGGGCGGTCGACGGCTTGCATTTGGAGGATGTTGGCTATGATGTTGGTGTGGGAGACTTTGGTGGCTTTCTGGTGGGGGGGGGGGGGGGGTTACGGGAGAGGAAGAAATGACAGAGATGGAGAAGAAGGACGTGAAGGATAGGAAAAGGTGGGGAGAAGGGGGGAGAAGGGGGGAGAAGGGGGGCTCTTTACCGGCAGGCCAGATGTGCCGCTCGAATAGCACAGAAAGGCAGTCTGTCGGGCACCCTGTCCCTTGCTCCAGTTGAGCGGCACCACGGGCGGGAGACCCCGACCCTCGTCGATCAAATCATCGAGGGTGGCGAAGCGCGAATCCGACGGCGTATTCGGCACGGGGAGGAGAAACACGCGGTCGTGCGGGATGCCCGCCGCGTCGGCCGCCTTGAGGCCCTTGTCCAGGAGGGGCACGCAGGTGAAGAGGGCGCGCGCGCCCGACGACCGCAGCTGGTGGGCGAGTTCCTCGTGGGAGTAGGCGGCGCTGGCGGGCGTGACGATGCCGGAAAGGCGGTGGATGGAGTTTGTCAGGGGCATGTAGTCGATCTGAGGTCACGCACGGCGCGGGGTCAGCATCTCCATCCGTGGTACCCCATCATCAATCCCGCCGACACGCAAGGGACGACTGGAACTGGGCTCAACAGGGGGCCAGCCAGCTCTGTTTCCCTTTTCTTGACAGAGCCAAACCCGTGCTCCTCAAAGTGGTGATGCTCAATCCGGCCAGCTTACCGTGTTGAGCGAATACAGACACACGACCCTCTCCCACTCGGTCCCCTCACGGGGATCAAACCCCAAGTGCTTGCCGATGCCCCTCGCGAGCAAGTCAGTCCGGTACGCGACTTCATCGGCACTCCGCGTCTGGCCCGTGAGGCCGCATGTGTAGGGGTGGCGGGAATCGGCGGCCGGGCGGCGGCCATAGGCGGGATTGCTGAGGAACTCTTCAATGGTGATGGAATCGGGTATCTCTGGGAAAGGAAAAAAAAAATTCAAAATCTGTCAGCTAAAGCTGGGGGGGATCTCTGGAAAAAAAAAATTCAAAAAATTCAAAATCTGTCAGCTAAAGCTCGGGGGGATCTCTGGGGAAAAAAAAAAAATTCAAAAAAAAAATCAAAATCTGTCAGCTAAAGCTCGGGGGGGCTTCTTCTCCAACACGTCCAAGTTTGACCGCACCAAACACCGTTCTGTTGTCGCATTGCAACGAATCGAAGGAGTGGGAGCATCCAACAAACCTGGCAGAGAAGGCGCCGTCGCCGGCGGAAGAAACACCATGGTGACGGTGACAGTGACGGTGACGGCGACGGATAAGGCGCAAACCAAGCAAGATGGGAGCCATCAAGAAAGCCCAGTCGACGAGGTCAACCGCTTTTGTATCATCAGCACCGTACACAGGACAGGCGGTGGAACGCTCGACGTGCCCCGAAATCTCCATCCCCACCCACAACACCTTCCCAGTTCCAACACGAAGGGCAAGTCGAGAATGGAGACGGCGGTGCGACTAAGAACAACGGTGCCGGATCGAAGGGAATGACAAGTAGCAAATAGAAGGACGATCCACCATCGGCCACGCGTGTCAAGTCATGGGGATGATGATAGTTGTTTTATCTATCTAGTGGTGACTCGGTGGGTCAACTTATATAGTTAATAGAACCCACCGGTCACCTAATAGTGCCGCCAACTAATATTGGTCGTCCTCGATCAATTAACTAAAATACAATAGAGCAAATCTGTCAAGTCATGGGGATGATGATAGTTGTTTTATCTATCTAGTGGTGACTCGGTGGGTCAACTTATATAGTTGATGGGACCCACCGTTCACCTGACAACGCGCATCCCTGTTACCGGTAGCACCGCCTCCCTTCCCATTGGTCGACCTTGTTTGTGGACTCGACCATCGGACTGAAGATTGGCGTGGACCCTGATTGTCGGGGAAGCTACAAGATGGAAAGCGCCTTCTCTTCCTTTGCCTTGCCGCTTGTTCACACATGCGATTGGCTGGCAAGCCGGCGGGCCAAGTTCCAACACGGGGAAGGGGAAGCGGCACCTGGCCCCACGTGGTCTTGGCTGCCTGTCTTCTAGTGCAAGCAAGCGTGGAGAGGAGTACAGTGTGGAGGTGGTGCCGGTTTTTTTCTTACCGCTTTGAAGCTTTGCCGATGCCTCTACCTTGCAGTCTGAAATGCTAGGCAAATGGAGGTGACAGTACCGCAGGTGCATTTCCCTGAGACTGTACTCGTGCGCTTGTTTCAATAAACATGTTGGAATCGCTCGTCTTGAGGATGGAAGGGATACACGATAGTGATCGGGAATTGTGGGTCATACGCACGATGCGCGTGCCCTGATTGGCTGGATCACTATGTCATGTGACCTAGGGCAGTACTGTGGCCACAACACCACACTTCTGCATCGTCCCCCTCTTTTCCCTTTAGATAATTACAACCATATAGAAATCAGACCTTTGTTACCCCCCCCCCACGTTATTGCTGCAGCAAACGTACCCTGTGAAACCATCACATGTCCTTGACTAGATACACTGTTCAAAAGATATATATGCTGCCCTTCTTGATATAGTATGGATAGTAAGAGCAACAAGATTTTGCCATTGACGAATGATACTGTCAGGCGACCTGGGTGGGTCATCAACATATACGTTGACCCACTGGGTCACCATGGCTAGATTAATCAACCTTCCTACAACCCATCAACTGACAGACACAGTTGCTCATTCGTCATGTAGCCATGTGCTAAAATGTCTAGTCTTGGTTAGTCGTCTTCTTTTCTCTACAAGGATTTTACGGCCTACTTGTACGACTCTGGGGATGAGCCCCTCATTTCATCCCGTAACCATCCAGGATGCAATCATCATCAACAACAGTCCCACCCTCAGCGCAGTGGCACCAGCCCCACCATTGGCAGCATTGTCACCGTCACCGAGACCAGTCGCTGCCGCACCCGGCACCCTCTGTGTCGTTTTTCGCTATATTAGAGCTTGAGTCATTGACCGAGATCAGCTTGTGGCGGCGTCGGAGGACGTACCACACTTCCACCGGTAGAGACGGCGTCGCCATCCTTGCAGTTGCCCGTTACCGCCGGAACGGCCTTCTTTCCCGACGAAACGGCAACAATATCGCTTTCCCCGCAATCAGCCGCTTGGCCGATGTGCACCTCCCTGTTGTCCCAATCCAAGACGAAGTAGCCCGCCCGCAATATAGTGTCGCCCAAGACTTGCTGGTTATCGGTGAGCACGATGCCGGCAACGCACGTCTGGGACGATGGCGCCGCTCTCAAGATGAAATCACTCAACGGGACTCGGAGCGTCTTTTTCCCAAAGCCAAAGTCGACACTGCCTGCTACATTTAGCAACGAGCACGACACTTGATAGTACTCCTCCCCGCTGTCTCGGGCTCCCAGAGCCTTCAGGATGGGCAGGGCCACTGCCGGGCGCAGTCTCGAAAAGGTTGTGCCGGAATCGAGCATTACGTTGGCTTCATCGCCTGTCACCTTGAAATCCTTTGACCTGGTCGTCGTCAACCCAACAGTGCTGAGCTCAACCGCCAGGCGATACTCTCCATTAATACCCCTTATTATCGGTCGCTTTTCCAGAGCGCCAATGAACTTGCTCTTGTCCAAACCACCATAGATGACGGCGCCGGACTCACTGTCGGCATGGCGCAAGTCCAGCGAGTATACACGACTGGCAATGACGCCTTGGGCAGCCATGGTGCTGAGTACCATGCGGTACGGCCGATCCGAATCAAAGCCGGTATTCACATGTGGCCCAAGACCAAGGATGCCCTGAGATTGTCCCTTGCTTTCAGACACAACACCAAACGTCTGATTCGTGATCCGTGCCCCGCCGAGTGATAATGTGTCGGTGTAATAAAGGATATTGGTCGATGTTTGCGTCGTTGGGTCGGTTGGATCACCATACATGAGCTGCTCTGCGCCTAGAGGCCCGATGGATTTGGACGACTTTCGAGGGTCATACTTTCCAAATTCCACACACTGACGTGCTTGTTCTCTGGTCTTGGCCGTGCGGCAGTCGGGATTGACCCATAGCTCGCTCGATCCTGTGTCAACCAAGACGGTGACGCGCTGGGGAGGATCGCCAATGTAAACTGATTGTGGAACGAAAAGTCAGCAGAAGTGTCAGCATTCCTTCCGATGAGCCCTTGCCGCATGTAGACTCACCATACGTGGCGTAAAAGTATTCCATGTTGTACAATCTATCCTCAAAAGACTTTGTTGCTCTTTTCAAGCTGGCCGGCCGTTGAACTGTGCTGACGGGAACGGCAAGAAAACCGTCTCCTCTGATGGCCTTGGAGAAGCCGCTCATGACGACTCCCTCGGCAGCAGCCACAATGGGCTCGGCGGCCAAAAGACCCAATGCCGCGGCACCAAGCGTAATGGAACGCATGGTGAAGGATGACGGGAGCGTGGATGCGAAAAACGAGGAACGCGAGACGGCTTCTGCAAAAGTTGAATATATATATATATAATCGATAAAAAAGGGCTGCCTTTATATTGTCTTCTCCTCTTATTCCTTTTCTGTATTGCCCACTAGACCTAGTCAGCTAGGTTCGTCATTGGTTGCGATGGTCAACATGACTGTGTGGTGGCAGTCGCTATACGGTTCTTGGTTAGCAGTGAGTACTGTGGTCGATGTCAGCATCTGCTTCAAGAAGCGTGGCAACGGCGAGGTCGTACGCGTTTAAAAGGGTCGCTTGCGGTGCGATTTTTTGGTCATGTGTTTTCTTTAGTTGTGTGTTTTTCCAAGGAGGGAGTTCTGGATTGCTGGCGAGCGCAGAGCTCGTTATTATATGCTGTGTCACCTGTATGTGAACCACTGCCTGCACTAAGCCAGGCAGTGAAGGCTATTGAGAGATGGGCCTAGACTGTACGTGATTAGTTTATACTCTAGCAAACCTTGTGTGTGTGTTTTAATTTTATTTTTCCCCAATACCTTGTAAAAAAAATTGTATATAGTATGGTTTTCTGGCAAGGGCATGACCAGCTTCATGGTAACTGCACGATTCCCTATTCACATCGGATAGTATGAAAAGAAGACACAAATGCAAAAAAAAAATGCAAAAAAATGCAAAAAAAAAAGCCTTGTTGAAACAGCTCGCCCTTACGAGCTTTTTGCTTGCCATTTCGTCCCAACCAGAAGGGCATCTGGAGCCCAGCTGTCAGCCATTGGTTGAAACTCCTTCAGCGGCCGCGTGGCTGGCATTCCGTCGCTAGAGTCGGTTAGGTGCGGACTTGTTATTTGGTCGAGAACGCACGCCAACGGAACCTTAACCATGAAAGACAATCTGGGCGGCGCCACGCCACACCCACCTCTCCTGGGTACGTGTTGAGTTGAAGAATATCTCGGGCACAGTGAGGCACAGTGAGGCTTATTTGACCCCGACTTCTCTCTTCAGTACGGTCCTGGTTTGCTTGATCGTCGTTGCTCACTTTGTGGAAGGAGCAAACATGGTACATTCCTGATTTCCAGTGTTGGGTGCTTCACACTACGTCACGACTGGTACCTGGTACTAGGTCTCCTAAGGAGGTAGGAGGTAAGCTGCCCTGCTGCTCCCTCGCCTCGTGACACTAGTCTCCAACTCCCCAGACTCCTGGTTCGAGCTTCAAAAACTTTGCTTGAACAAAAATTCATTTCGTGCACCTCTTTGGAAGCTTCAGAGCCACGCCACCAGACATGCGACAGGTCAACCTTGTCTTGCGCGCGCGCACAACACGCCGGCACGTGGTTCAACTTCCAGGTTGCTAGAAAATACGATAGGCGATCAAACATGATTCGACGCGAGCCGGTTTCCACTGCCTTCATGATGGCTTTCCGCTTCAATAGGCCAGAATAGCAGCCATGGTCGAATCTGTGCATCAGCATATGAACTTCGGCGCGGCCAGTATTACAACTTGAGGCTAAAAACAATGATAGCCCGGGTCGGCTTCCGAGAATGTATGTACATACTAGTACGCACTGCAGCTCCAGATTGCGCTTTTGTTGTTCCTATTGGCTCTGGAAAGGGGTCGTAACGGTTGAAAATGAAACGCATCCCGACTTTGGAGCTGGTTCCATCAAGTTTTCAGCTCATGCATTTTCTCACCGATGTCTCACGATCCTACCCATGATCCGCATCCTCTCTCCTTCATTCTTTGAGACTATTCATTCACTTCAACCGGCGACATGAACACGGCCACGGCCAGTGGGGCTGCACCTTGTCTCCCGAGCCCGGCATCGGGGTTTCGGTAGCCCAGCATTGATGCTATGATATTTTGATCCATACTATAGGCAAGGATCTCGCTTCACCGGGGTGCGCCACGCTCAGACGTGCCATACGTTTTGTTTACCGACCGGCAGACCACGGTCCCAGGGCTGCCAAACGGCATTCAGACGGGAATATCGGGCCAAAGATGGAAAAAAAAAAGAATGCAAACTTGCAAAGGCACCTCTGCCGCATCTGGCTGGCTGCAGCAGCCATGCGACTTACTCGGGCGCATCTGCTGCCACACCGGTCTACAGGCACGGTTAGCCGATGAGCGGTGACCTGACAGCCTGAGCACACATGGTGACGATATAGAAAGACGACATGTGCCATTTCGTTGCAAAGCGTGCCACGCAAAATGTGGTCGATTGCTGCGGAGGACTATTTACAAGCCCTGCTCCCCCGGAGCGATGTGTTAGATCCAGCATGGTACACATGCCGGCGTGTGCGACTCTTCCTTGATCCTTCGGCGTGGTGACGAGAAGTAACACGAGAAGAGACGTTAAACCTTTTTTTTTTTTTGTTCTTGTTGATGGGTATAATGTGGCACAGAAGGTCTGTATTCCGAAATGAATAGCGGATGCAAACGAACAAGAACGCCAGTAGAAGGAGCAAAAACAGAAAAAGATCAGCAGGGTCTTCTTTCTTTCTTTTTCCTTTCTCTTTTTTTTTTAGAAAAAAAAAAAAAAGCGAGCGGCATGTGAGAAAATCGACGAATACACAAGTACGAGATTACCGACAAAGTCTTCGACGTTACACAGCTTCATGCCTACTTACCTACTAGGCGGGCAATAAGACACTTCCCACTGACAAGGACGAAAGTACTCATACGCAGTGTCACACATGGAAACGACATTCTCGGTACTCTTGGCGAACATCACTTGCAGTAGAAGTATATGAGCTTCGCTCTGTGTGACCATATAAACCAACAAACGAGACGTAGGTCGCCTCAGCGCCTGTCAAGTATGTACTATACTAGTCCTTCTCTCTGTTGCTTCTCGTTTCTCATGTGCGCGCCAGAATCGTTGACGCTTTTAGGCGGCTGCTCGCGCCCTGCAGGGTGCTCCAACTCTCATTACAACGAATTATCGTTCGCCCTCTCAATCTACCAAGACATTGACTATCTGCTATCATGGTGTTTTGTAAAGAGGAAAATAGGGAGTTTCTTCAATCATTGAAGTAAGTCATCAAGTTGCCGAGAAAAGGAGAGTTTCTGCCTCTACCACTCACTGCGCGAACTGACGGCAATGCATCAAGGACCCTCGTTCAGAGGGATCGCGAAGCTGGTGAATACGTGCCACCAAATTTTGACAGTATTCTGCAGAGCTTGGATGAAATGTCTGCCAAGAACGATGGTACTTTTTTGAAAAAAGCAAGCGTGGGTGTATCAACCATTTACAGTCCCGGCCGCAAAGAATACGAGATATTGCAAGCGTACAATTCCTTGGTTGAAGCAGGTGGCCGACCAGTTTGTCCACTGGGGGATACCAACCACGTATCAAGGGACCCTGAGCGGTATCTTGAAATTTTGGTTCCATGGATCGGAGATTGCACTTCGGACAAGGGCTTAGACTGGAAAGGCATCTTCCACCAGCAGCTTTTGAACTGGCAACAATTCAGAGCCTGGCAGCGAGCCCATCGAGATGTACCAACAACTCACAGGCAGCAAATGTCCGTCGCTGGCCTTGACCGCGCAGCTAGGCGCGGTGGCGGCTCAAGCTCTAAATTCGAGGTGCATGTAGAATCGACGAGAGAGCGCTTGACACACTGGGGGTTCACCAAGTCATTCTGCTTCAACAATGACACAAATAGGCAGGACAACTGGACGACTTGGATCGAGTATCTGAGTTTCGAGTGTTTTTGTCTAGAAGACTGTTGTCGCCTTTTACAGGAGGAAGGACCGGGAAATCTGCAAGTCGCCATGAAGTTCAAGTATTCGGATTCAGCTGGCTTGGAATCGAAACCGACCAGCGAGCCCTTTTCGAGCTCGCAATTCCTTGATGGTGCTTCACGCGTGCCATGTACCATCGCGAATGAGCCAAAGTCTCATGGTAGCAGAAGAACTAGTTGCTGTTCCAACGAGCAATATACCGTGACCACGACGGATGACTCGCCAACGTCAGAATACACGCCTCACGGTCGCAGAGAATCCGATGGCATGGCGGGAAAATCGATGAAGCTGAACAATGCAGAGCATCATAATCTCATTTTAAGATGGGCTTTGCTTCAGGAGCCTGAAATCGCAGCCATGTCTGTTCAACAGCCAAGCATCGGCTCGGTTCACAAGACGGCAATGCTGAAGCCTGACCTTCGGCTTTTAAAGAGACTAAGAGACGGATCACTCCGAGGATCAGCAACCAGTTCCAGTGAAATGCAAAGAGAAGATTTATCGAATGACGATTTCAAGGAAATGAGACCCAAAAGGTGTCGAAGGAGTGGATAATGGCAAACATCTCGCTGACGTGCCTCAAGTCGCGACGACGGTCGAAAATTGTGCCTCCGAAAAGGATGTTGCCAGTGACTTGGGAGATGCCGACCCTTATCATTCAGTTTCCATGTCCATCATATTTTGCTGTGGGGGACTATAGGAATGTTTAGCTGCCAAGGGCAAGGGGTGCTTTCTTTTTCTTTTCGTCTTTTTCGTCTTTTTCTTTTTTTTCTTTTTTTCTGTTATCTTATCCTTTTTCAACAAAATAAATCATCTCATATATGTCAGTATTTTGAAAAATGTAGGTAAAGACAAGTTTTCTTTTCTTTCTTTCTTTCTTTCTTTCTTTCTTTCTTTCTTTCTTTCTTTCTTTCTTTTTTGTTTCCCGCCCGCAGCATGTGAACAGGATTGTATAAAAAAGACCTGAAGAGATGTACATGCTAGTTGGACATGCAGGTCAGTCGTTGTGGAGGTGTAATCGATTTTGGTCGAGATGCATGGTGCCCCTCCTCTTTCGCCCAATACCTCAGAATGGCCTCACACCATTCTGGCGAATGGGCCAAGCACGAACACGCGCCGAACGCGCGCCGAACGCACGACCTAGCAGGGCCTGGCAGCAGGTCAGGAACCCAACTCCCCTGCGGGACCAACGAGCTCCCAGTCGGCTCACCTGGCGCAGAAGCGGTGGCTTGCCTCGAACCTTTCATGCTGCTATCGGCAGGCAGAGGAACGACAAGTTGAGGCGCAGAATCGATTTGCCTGACTGCTCTGATCTGCGAACATGCTGCGGGGTTTTTTTGTCCGTGGCGGGAGATGAAATCTCGCGATTGTGTCTAAGAAGGACTGCGCCGCGAGGCCCGGCACTGAAGAGAATGGCCTGCCAGGAGTGGCATTCAACTTTAATGACTGGGACGGCGATGTTGAAACACGAAGACGTGCGCGACCATGACCAGAAAACATCTGCAGGACTCAGGCACGTACGATGTCTTGTCGTCAATTGTGACAGGAAGGGAGGGCTCTCGAACTCGACGACGAAAAGCATTCTCATGATCAGGGACAGTCTGCCGACGGAGCGAGATGGAAATGCAGAAGAGACTGGCGCACACATTGGAGTGATAGCTGACGAGGGTGGTGGGCGCGGCCAAATTGCTTTGGATGCAGACCTGAAGAACGGGCGGCTCCATGGATTTTATCGAGCCGCGTGCATATGCGAGACTTGCCCGCTCCAGCGTCGTCTTGGTCTCGGCATCTGCACAGAAGGAAGAGAGTGATTGGACAAGACTGAACAATGGGCATATTCTCCAAGTGGGTTTGAGCATGCTACGGGTTGGAAACGGCAAGCAGTACGGATTGCAGAGATGCCGGAGTTGGGGTGGAACAGAGAAGAGTCATTCTGCATGAGAAGACGGTCACAGACACAAGTTGACGGCGCAAAGATGATGAGAGGAGTGACTCCAGCGCAATTTGGGGTTCAGCATGCTGATGGGAAGATTTGCAAGCGAGTCCATTCGGGCATGAAAAGTTTGCCGGCTACAGGAGCTGCTTTTTGTGTTTGACGCGGAATGTTTCATCTTGCGGAGGGGTGTTGAGAAGGCATCGAGGGGTCAGCGTCAGAGGCTCATAGGTGGTGCTCGTGGTGATGCTCGTGGTGATGCTCGCGGTGACGTCTGATGACGGTGGCAGTTCCAGATGACTGCGTTTCGGCCGGTGATTGCATCCGCCCTGATGTCCCGTCTCAACATGTCGATTTCAAGCTAGCAGAACTTGAGGCCCCTTGGCATCTGTACGTTTTTCTCTGTCGTATTGACGTGTCTCGCACGGTTCGTTGAGGGAAAAAGGGAAAAAGGGAAAAGGGGAAAGGGGGAAAGGGGGAAAGGGGGAAAAGGGGAAAAGGGGAAAGGGGGAAAGGGGGAAAAGGGGAAAAAAACGCCGCCTCTTCTGCTGCCCCGTATACGCGACCATGTAGAAGGCTACATCTTGCCGACGTTGTCATGACAGAAGGCGACGCCATGCAGGCTTAACCCTCGTACGGCACGTTTCGATGCCGACTCCCTGATGGCGGGCATCCCGCAACGTCTGGACCGACGTAGAGTTCAACGGCGGGCATGCCAGGGAGCTACGAGACGGACATGGACTGGAGGCTCAAGGTGATGGAGCCTGTGATTTGTGGAAAAGATTTTCTGACGCAATTGACTCCTTTCTTGATGCGACGGTGCGGGTTGGGGCTTTGGAATTTGTGGGTGCGGGCTGTTGTCGTGGACGCGACGTGGTGTTTCAGGCGATGGTGGTGCAGTAGATCTTTTTTTGGCAGAACTATGGTGTTTTGCGTATCGGTTTTTCCATTTCTCTTTCCTCTTTTTTCTTTTCTTCTTCTTCTTTGCTTTCGTATTTTGTTATGACTTGAAGACTTTTTCGCGGTGGGCGAGCCGCGACGATTTCGAGGTTGCACAAAGCGGGTCGCCGTTGTGCTTGTCTAGACGTCTGATTGGCTGAGCTTTCACCAGACAGCTCTCAATCCTGAGCCAAGCTCTCCGTTTGCATCACGAAACCACGACGACGACGACGACGACGACGACGACGACGACGCCCACGCCCATGCCCACGCATCGCATTCGCATATCGCAACTCACTCACCGTCGCTCACCATGACGACCCCCGACCATGACCCTCTGCTCCTCCTCCGCGAAGCCATCTCCAGCAAGCAGGCCTTCCTGCCCAGCTCATCCGACGATGCCACGTCAGCCGCCCACGATTCACCCCTCGCCCAGGCCACGCACCTGCGGTTTCCGACCCAAGCCATCAGCCTCGCCATCGACGGCCCCACGCGCTTCATATCCAACGACCGGCCGGTCGACCTGCGAAGCATCTACTTTGCGTGGCTGAACCGCGAGCTCGCCATCCCCGAGTACAACGCGTCGGCGACGACGCTCAACGAGGAGCTCGCCGCGGGGGGATCCGCGGGCAAGGTGCAGAATCTGGGCTTCATCGAGCGCCTGGACTTGATTACCTGGCTGGAGGGGGCGAGCGAGGAGAGCGAGTACATCGGGCCGCTGCCGGGGGATGCGGATGGTGCTGCCGGGGGTGTGGGCGCGGGCGCGGGTGCGGTGGCGGCATCTCTGAAGCCCGGGGGCGGGTTGGCGGCGGGGCAGGCGAGGTCCGGAAAGGGGTTCCTGGATCCGAGGCTGGCGAGCGTGTATGATGGGGAGAGGAAGATGGGGGATCGGAACACGGTTTTGAGGGGGGTCAAGCCTACGGTATGTTGTTGCTGTGGAGAACAAGAGCATAAACACGCAGACGCCTGCTGGCCAGGTTTTTTCTCTCCCTCTCTCTGTCTGCCGCCTCTGTGCAAAACAAAAGAAAAAATACTAAAAAAACACACAGGACTTTTCGCACGTGCGCAAGCTCGCCGCCCCGTTCATCAAGAAAAAGTCCCAAGCACTCGCGGCGGCGACGACGTCGGGCCCGGCATCATCCTCGTCAGCACTCAACCAGAAGGGTCCCGTGCGGAGACCAGACCCCATCATCCTCCTCTCGCCGTCGGCCTCGTCGATCCTCCGGATGAGCAACGCGCGGTCGTTTCTCGAGGACGGCAAATTTGTGCCGGCCGACGCGACGGGGTCGACGGCCAGCATGCTGCACGTGCAGCGTTTGGTGCGCGGCATTGACCCGAGCCGGCCGACGCGGTTCATCCTCGTGGAGGGGTCGGGGCAGTTCAAGCCAGAGTACTGGAACCGGGTGGTTGCTGTGTTTACGACGGGGCAGACGTGGCAGTTCAAGAACTACAAGTGGAGCAGTCCGAACGAGCTGTTCAAGCACACGCTCGGTGTTTATGTGGGGTGGCGGGGGGATCAGGTCCCGGAGAGCATTCGGAGTTGGGGGCACCGGGTGCTTCCCACGGGGGTCGATCGGTGGCGGGGTGGTGGCGAGGGGGCGGACGGGTCGCGGTTCCGGGACAAGGAGGTTGTGGAGTTGATCTGGAAGGCCATCGAGGGGAATATGCGGGAGAGGGGGTGGAGGAGCGACGCGGCGCCGGTGGTGATATGATTGGGCGTGTGTGTGGAGGGGGCCCGAGGTTGATGTCGTGGACGGTGTGTGGACGGGGGCCGAGGTTGGTTTGGTTCACGGTACGTGTATGGACGCGGGGCCCACGTCGATGTGATGTACAGCTTGCATGGACAGCGCGGAACAACGGCCGGCGAAGGGACGCGGGGCCAAGGTCGGTGTGAGTTACGGCATGTGTGGACGCGCGGCCGACAGGCACAGCACATGGACGCGGGGCGCCGTCGATGTGACTTGCGGCATGTGCGGACGCGGGGCACCGTCGACGTGAGATGGATGCCGGATGACAGCATGTGCTGTCCATGCTGGAGATGGGCAGGGATGGGAAATGATGCCTCGTGGCGGTGTGCGTGCTCGGTCCCCCTCTTGACGCCGTCCGTGGGTCGTCCGCGGCATGCAGACATGCAGAGCAGCATCGCGGCGTGCAAAACTCGTGGGCGCGTGAAGCGGGAGCCGTTCTGCCGATGGATGAGCGAGGGGGGTTTCGTGGCATGGCGGGGCTGGGAGAGGAGGAACGAGGCGTCGGCTTTTGGGTTTTCATCTCGCGTGGATGGTTTTTTTTTTTTCCCTTCCTGTCTGAAGCATGACCAGGGGGAGAGGAGGAACGAGTCGTCGGCTTTTGGGTTTTCATCTCGCGTGGATTGGTTTTTTTTTTTTCCCTTCCTGTCTGAAGCATGACCAGGGGGAGAGGAGGGAGGGAGGGAGGGAGGAGAGGAGGGGAGGGGAGAGAGAAGACGGTGTAGGGCATCAGTATCGACTGACCGGGGCACGCCGGGGCCTGGACCCCGCGTCGAGGCTCGTCTGGTCGCTTCCCCTGTTGGTGGCGTTGAAAAAAAACACAAAAAAAAAACGTGGTTTAAATGTCCGTTGGGGGGTGGTGCATGGTTGGCTGTCTTGGCTGTCCGGGGGTGGTTGTTGGGGGGTATTTGGTGCGTTGGACGTACACGTGTATGCGGATGCATGCTGGGGAGAAGAAGGATGAAGCGGTTGTGGATGTATGCCGGGGAGAAGAAGGATGAAGCGGTTGTGGATGTATGCCGGGGAGAAGAAGGATGAAGCGGTTGTGGATGCATGCCGGGGAGAAGAAGGATCAAGCGGTCTGTGCCATGAAGGGGCTTCTGGGCCAGGCCAGGCCAGGCCAGGATGTTTGTTGGGGTGGACAGAGAAGGGGGCTTTGGCGTAGGATGTGCGTGTGCGGTACGAGGGAAGAGGGAAGTCGAGACGAGCACGTACGTATGTATGCATGTCGTATGTATGTATGTATGTATGTATGCATGTATATCGTGTGCGGCACATGGCAGCCGGGTAGGGAGGTGGCCACATGGAAGTCTGCCGTTGATTGCCATCCACGGGTCTTGGCACGATGGGACCGGGCGGGGAGGACGGTCGCCGGTCCGGTCTCACACAGGAAAGGTGGCATCCGCGTGGACCGTCCTGCCGGTCTCACACAGGAAAGATGGCGTCCGCGTGGACTATCCTGCCGGTCTCACACAGGAAAGATGGCGTCCGCGTGGACTGTCCTCCCGGTCTCACACAGGAAAGATGGCGTCCGCGTGGACTGTCCTCCCGGTCTCACACAGGAAAGATGGCGTCCGCGTGGACTGTCCTCCCGGTCTCACACAGGAAAGATGGCATCCGCGTGCAGGCACGTACGTGCATGACGGCGGCGGCTTCGAGGAAAAGGTCTTCTGGCTCGTTTCTAGAGTACCTGGCGGCGGGGGAAAGGATTGGGGGGAGAAGGGTACGGAGCTACGGTTGGTGCTTTTGTTGTCATGGGAGAGGCTTTTGTTGTCATAGGAGAGGCTTTTGTTATTATAGGAGAGGCTTTTGTTGTTATAAGGAGAGGCTTTTGTTGTTATAAGGAGAGGCTTTTGTTGTTATAAGGAGAGGCTTTTGTTATTATAAGGAGAGGCTTTTGTTGTCATAGGGAGAGGTTTTTTTTGTCATAGGGAGAGGTTTTTTTTGTCATAGGGAGAGGCTTTTGTTATCATAGGAGAGGCTTTTATTGTCATAGGAGAGGCTTTTATTGTTATAAGGAGAGGCTTTTGTTGCCATAAGAGAGGCTTTTGTTGTCATGGGGAGAAATCCAAACGTGGAAAATGGTCTCTTGAAGAGGGATGCCGTGTATGTTGCTGCGTGATTAGGGAGGGGGGGGCAGCTATCTTGAGGGTTGACTGGTTCTTGGTGGGCGTCTGGGGGCTTGTTGACGAGGAAAAGGAGGAGGTTTTTTTTTAAAGAAGATGTAGACATGCCTGGCGGTACACATGGAGACGACGTGCCTGTTTGTCATGTACATACATGGGTGCGCACCAAGTAGGTTCGTGTTGGGATGGGGAGCTCGCGTTGCGTTGCGTCGCGTGGCTGGTCCGGTTCTGCTCTGGCCGTGGTGCTCCTCCAGGCGCCGGCCGAAGGCCATCCGCAGGGTCCGTTCTCGTGGGTGGGCGGGAATGAGGATGTCTATGCATGCATGTGTGTGTGTGTGTGTTTGTGTGTGTGTGTATGTGTGTGTGTGTGCATACATGTGTGGGCTGGATGACATGTACATGTGCACATGTTGCATCGAGAGTGGTTCGACATGGCATCCCGGGCATTCATTCACGCACTCGAGTCCGAAAGGGGACGGTGGAACAAGAGGAGAAGGAGGAGAGAAAGGATGGCAGGACCTGGGAGCTCGATGGCGGGAGCAAGAAGGGGTTGTGGCGTGACGCAGCCCTGGGTGGGAGTTGTTGAAGCATCATCCTCTGGCGTCTTCTTTTTCTAGGACGACCAGCATGTTGTATGATGGTGTGTCTTTTTTATGGATTGATCTGTGAATTCATTCTAGATGCTCTTCTTCCTTTCTTCTCTTCTTTCCCGTTGCTTCTTACAGGCAGAGTCCCTTGGTGGCATGAAAAAGGATGGGCGCCGCAGACCGGCCGCAACACGACGCCATTTCCTGCATCGGCTGCGTGGGGGACCGGAAGACGTCGGAACATGACGACGCTGGACGCAGACTCATCATGCATGCCAGACATGCTGAAGGCGCTCCCTGGGATCGACTTGCTGCGCGACCGGTGTTGACGACGCCATGTTCGCGAGCACCGCATGGGGGGTGCGTGTGCTCGGGGCGGGGAAAGGCAGGGCAGGCACATGTCCTCGACGTGAATCAGAAGATCGTATGTCGGGATGGACCATGACGGCCGCCACGCGCTGTCATGCCGAAAACATTCGGCCTTGCTGTTCGGGTCGGGGACCAGACTCCATGGTGGCCGCGGTGGGCGCAAACGCCTCGCTGTCGGCTGACGTCTTTGGCTGTGAGCAGGACGGAGCGGGCCAGGGGCGTCGAGTCGACCGGCTGTCCTGACTGGAGCAGGAGACGGAGGAGCTTGTCATTCGCATGCATTCCCAGCGGGTAGCAACGTGGCAGCGCGGGACCCCCCCTCGCGCGCCTCGTGGTCTCGTGGCCTCATCATGTACGTGCAAAGGTCCCGGTGGCGCGGATCCCTGTCTAGGTACGAGCGAGGAGTCGGATGAGCGGATTTGATGCCAAACGTGCGTCAGGTGCCCTGCAAAGATGGCTGCGCTGCAAGCCTCGTGGCAAATGGCGGCGGCATCTTCAAAGCCAGGCTAGGGCCCCAACGTTTGACGCTATTGCAAAAGGTCCTCGTCTTTTTCGATGCCCCTGCTGAATCTGGCCCAGGGGGGCCGGGTCTTGACGCCGACATGGGGCTGTCCCCTCGGGCTTCCACGCCGCACGGCCGGGGAAGGAAACACCTGTCTGGTCCGGAGAGGCCGCATACCTGCGGGCGGGGGGAGGGGCCGGGTGTCACCGGTTTGGCATACCATATACGGATGGGTACGGGCATATATGTAATCTCCATCTGATGTGACGTGTCCCAGGGCAGGACAGCAGCAAACCTGCCGGATTCGATCGACGTTCGGACAACTCGGATGCCTCTTTGGTGTGAGGGCAAGGCACCGTGTGGTGGTAAGCGAGATTGAACCTGTCAGAGAGATGGAGCAAACCGTGTGTGTTTTTTTTTTCGGCAATTATCCATGTATTGGCCTTGACTTTTTTTTTTTTCCTTTTTTTTTTTTTTGTCTTCTTCTGCCAAAGACGCAAGAGCGGAACATGGTGTGCCACTCGTAAGTCGGAGAGCCGTCGGAGGGCGCTCGGAGAGGGGGTCAGGTCAGTCCATGCCCTGCCTGCCCGCCCGCCTGCCTGCATACGTGCATTGCCGTACAGGGCAGATGAATGCTGGTCGAGGTTGACATGAGTCGATGCAAAAGTCGGAGATTGCGTCTCAATCTCGTCGTTTCAAAGGTCGGCGACAAGCGGCTGCAGCTAAAGAAGAAGAAAGAAAAGTGACAGACCGGCCTGTGCCTTTCCCCCTTCAACCCACGTGGCATTAAATTCCGTGGGGCGGTGGTGGGTCTCTTGGCTGGACTGTGCTTGGCTGCGAATGGCTGGCGCAAAACGGGTACCACCGGGTAGGTCCCTTTTACTTGCTCATGGATGGATCCAATATCGGTTCGTCAATTTGCCAAAAAAAAAATTTTTTTAAAAAAAAAGAAAAAGAAAAAGAAGGAAAAAAGAAGGAGAAAAGAAGGAGAAAAGAAAAGAAAAAGAAAAGAAAAGAAAAAAAGAGGTGACACGTGGTCCACCGCACACGTACCCCGTCTCGTCATGACACAATCGTTGCACATACGCCGGCAAGTCCGATCACGATCAGCCTGCTTGCACCTTCCCGGGCAATCACGCACACATCTTTATGTGCGCACAACACAAACACCATGCACTCGGTCGTGGTCAAGACGGCGTCAAGATTCGGCCATGCACATTTTCTGAGCAACTTTGTGACGGCCAAGATGGGAAACACAAGGGCACAGGCTCGCAATCTAGAATCTATCTGTCTCGGCCCTGGATTGCATGGTTCCGCGGACCGACCTTTCGTTCTTCTTTTTGATAATTCCTTCTCTTTGTTTCTTTTTCCCGCTTGCCCATCCGGGTGCGCACACATCCTGGGCGCGTGCTACAACCTCATCTGCGTGCCTGCTCGACGTGGTGCCCCCGTCATAGTAGCACGGCCCTTTGCGTCATGCCGCATGGATTCCATCCATCATGACGGTCGCGCACGCGTTTCCGTCTGTGCCTTTGCACATCATCATCATGGTCGCCTTTGTGTGGACACCCAACGCCCATGACCGAGGGCGTACCTTTATCCGTTGGTATTTCTGGCTCAGAAGAACGCTAGCAAGACGAGAAGAACGCTAACAAGAGGCCAGACAGACGGTTGAAAATCACATCACATCAACGGGTTGCCATGTGGCAGCCACCACGGCCAGGGCCTGAACCACAGCCGATGTTAATCACCGACAAGACCCCTGCTCGTTGTTTCGTGGCACACCGCCGCACGATCCTGACTCCTGGCTGGACAGACAGATCAGTGGTGCTGACGAATCCTGCTTGAATACGGGCAGCTCTTTGACATTTGTGGGAAACAAATATTCCATCCCTTGCGTTGCTTGTCTTGGGGTCCGGCGGTGCTGGCTTAGCAGCGACGGTGTATGTGTGTCGCCATTGTGTGTGTGTGTGTGTCTGTTTGTCTGTTTGTCTGTTTGTCTGTCTGTCTGTCTGTTTGTCTGTTTGTCTGTCTGTCTGTCTGTCTGTCTGTCTGTCTGT
>AFQZ01000662.1:0-28232 GCA_000222935.2 Aciculosporium take MAFF-241224 | reverse complement strand
CCCTTCCCTTCCCTTCCCTTCCCTTCCCTTTCCCCTTCCCCTTTCCCCTTTCCCCCTTTCCCCCTTTCCCCTTCGTCCCCTTTCCCCCTTTTTTTCTTTTTCTTTTTTCTTTACTTTTGTTCTTTATGCTTCGGATCGAGAGTAAACGGCACTGTGGCAATTCCTTTGGATCTTTTATTTTACCTTTTTCGATTCCTTTTCTTTTGTTCTCTATGCCTGAATCAGCAATAAACAGCATGTCGCAATTTCTTTGCATCTCCATTTTTGCATCTCCATTTTTGCATTTTTGCATTTCCCATCTTTCTTTTACTTTTACTCTTTCATTTTCCATACTTGATTTTACCCCAGTCCGTTCTTTTGCATATCATCCTGACATGGCATAATAAGTCCTCGCATCATCCTGACGTGGTGGGATTCGCATACCATTCTAACCGGATGGGATCGCACCACATAGGGAACATGTGTTCGAGCACACACCCAAAAAGAAGAAAAAGGAGGAGGAGGAGGAGAAACAACACAAGATACCCGGACAGGACAACAACAAAGTACGCATATACTACATGATAGCATTGTTTCGTTGGGAGAGGCCGTCGGCGAGAGAGGTTTACAAGAAGTAGAAGCGGGAGGGCTTCTGATGCATCTTGGTTATCTCTTTTCTGGTACGAGCTCGGATAGGATAGGATAGAATAATACAGTGTGTTTTCTTTTGCATTCTCTTTGTTTTTCTTCCCTCTTTGGAAGACTGGTGCGGGTGGTGAGTGCGTCGGACGTAACATGTAGGTAGAGGGGGTCTGCCGGAGGGATACTTCCATAGATGGGATCGTTTATAAATCTTTTTTGCGATGTGCGAGGGGAGGTCCGTTTGAGGGACAGTTGAAGATGGCGTTATGAATGGATCTCTTTATGATGGCGGGGAGGTCCGCCGGAGGCGGGAGCCCGCCGCAGGCGGCCCCCGGCAGGGCCCCCCGGAGGGATATTTACAAACAGGATTATTTATATAGCTCTTTATAACATAGTAAGGAGGTCCGCCGGAGGGATAATTTTATAAATAGGATAATTAATAGATTCTTTTTATAATATATAAGGAGAAGACTATTAAAGGGATAGCTAAAGATAGTATTATAAATAGATCTCTTTATGATGGCGAGGGAGGTCCGCCAGAGGGATAATTCTATAAATAGGATTATTAATATATCCTTTTTATAACATATAAGGGGCAGACTGTTAGAGGGACAGTTCAAGATGGCATTATGAATAGATCTCTTTATAATATCGAGGGAGGTCCGCCGGAGGCGGGAGCCCGCCGCAGGCGGCCCCCGGCAGGGCCCCCGGAGGGATATTTGGGATGGTATGATGACTTGTGCGACAGAATCTAATAGGCTCTTGCCTTGAATAGCATCCCGAGCCGCTACAATGGTTTTGTGATGCCAGGCAAGTATATCTGACATGAACAACTAGTCAAGGAGTGGCCAGGTCACGAAACGTGTGGGGTTGGCGTACGAGAAAGTAAAGAACGTGCTTGATGCGTGGCTCGACAGCGAGGCCAGTGATTTAGATGGACTCCTGTTCTCATGCGGTGGTGCACGAGGGAGTGCATGCCTAGATAATGCAAGCGCTGCGCATGGGTGACGCCTCCTTTTGCGCGTGCAGGCACCGTCTTGCGTGCTTGTCGAGGTGGTGCGGCGTCGAATCAAGCACCGGACATGTACCGAGGAGAAGCAACGGCGGGCATTGACGGCGCTTGTTTCCTGATGAACGAATGCACGGGGGAGTTGGCCAGAGTACAGAATCTAGGCCACAGACGGAATCGTCTCATGCACGACCCTCTCTCTGCCTGCACACCCCCCTGCCAGGATGTTCGATGAAGAGAGCATCGATCGACGGTGCTTTTCTTCAAAACGGCTGCACTCCCGAGCGGGTTGGGATGAAAAGACGACAACGATGCGAACACGATTTGATGGCATCCACGACCCTCCGTCTACGACTCCCCCGCCAACACCCTCGTCCAGTCAAACTTCCTCCAACCCCCCTCCTTCTTCCAGGCCTCAACCCTCTGCTCCTCCCGCCGACCGCGCACCCACCGCGCCTCCTTCTTGACCAGGCCCGGGTCCGCATCGACAATGCCGCCGACGACCTCCCTCGCGAACAGATCCCCGCGGGGCCACCGGTCCCCGTCCTCCACCACGTGGCCCAGCCCGCCATCGAGCGTGAACCAGACGTGAAAGTAGGGCATCTCCCTCGCCAGGGTCCTCCGAAAGGCCATCCTCCCGAGGGCGCCGTCCCGGGCCGCCGCCCCCGTGTCAATCACCTTGCGGTGCACGGCCCACTCCTCGTCGGCCGACAGAAAGGCCTCGCGGAAGTGCGCCGGCGCCATCGCCCCCTCCGAGTACGGAATCGGCACCGCCACCATGGCGGCGTGGCGATGGCGCTGCGGCGCCGCGGCGTTCTCGTAGAAGAGGACGTCGCGGCCCTGCTCGTGGTACATCCTCGTGAGGGCCTTCATGAAGTTGCGCACCTCCTCCCACTCGTCGTCGTCGCACTCGAGGAGGTTGACGCGGTGCGAGAGCGGCACGACGAGCGCGCCCCCGGGGCTGACCTCCGGCTCGGGCGGGAGCGTGAGGAAGACGCGCGTGGCGAGGGAGACGACGGGCGCCACGGGCGGCCGGCCGTTCTCGTCGT
Organism: Aciculosporium take MAFF-241224; assembly: GCA_000222935.2. Taxonomy (NCBI): domain Eukaryota; kingdom Fungi; phylum Ascomycota; class Sordariomycetes; order Hypocreales; family Clavicipitaceae; genus Aciculosporium; species Aciculosporium take. The sequence goes on along the minus strand of AFQZ01000662.1, from coordinate 25,553 downwards.
GGTGGCAGAGGGGGCACGCGTCGAGGACGCGGCTGAGGCGCTGGAACTGCGACACGGCCATGTTCTTGAGGCCGAGGTCGCTCTTGTGCACGCGCTGCGCGAGCTTGGCCGCCTGCTCGTCCATGTACTCGAGGTTGTCGTCGAAGGCGGTGTCCTTGGCGATGCGCTCCGCCAGGCGGAGGGCCTCGCCGTCCGGGGCGTTCCTGGTGCGCCGCTCCTCGCGCACCATGTCCTCGATGGTCATGTCGGCGTTCTCCTGGACGAGGCCCCGCTCGCGGCCGCGCTTCGTCTCCACCGGCTTGACTTCGCCGCGGGGGCCGGCCAGTTGCCGGTTGTGCATTGTGCCGAGGACGACGGCTTGCGGGGCCGAGGCCGGGGACGAAGACTGGTTGAGGGGGGATGCGAGCGCCGCCGCGGCCCGGCTGTATTCTTGCTCGAGCTGTGCTGCGTTGGGGGCGCGGCGGAGCTTGGCCTTCATCATCTGCGCGCGCATGCGGTTGAGCGCTGTTTGGTCCGTGGGCGCTGGCTGTTGGGCTGTGACGCGGCCTTGGGTCGCGTCTGGCTCTGCATCTGCATCGGGGGCAACCGCCGACGTGTCCGAATCTTGTCTCCGTCCCTGCCTCTGCTGCTGTTCCCGCTCCCGTTCCCGCTCGAGGAACAGATCGCCCGCCGGCGCCTCCTTTCCCCTGTACCCAGGCCCGTACACCCTCCGACGCTCCATCTCCTCCTGCTCCTCGCGCGCATCGTCAAACTCCCTCAGACTGCCGTACCGCTCCACCGCAACCTCCTCGACCGGCCGCCCGCTGCTCTCGGCCGTGGTGTACACCCCCCTCAGCCGCGTCATGCGCCACGACGACCCCGCGTCCCCAAACGTGTAGTCGACGCTTCGCGCAGCATGCCCCGAGGGCACTTCAGACGCCGGCGGGACCACCGCCACCCCGTCGTTGAGCTTCTGCAGATGATGCTGGTTAAGCTCGCGCGCGTGAATCACCCGCTTGGGTTCCTCCCTCGGCGGCGTCCCAGCCTCGTCGGCCCCCGCCCGGCGGCGGCCAACAGGTTCGACAAGGAGGGCAGATGGCTTCGTCATCCAGGCATCGCGTACGGGCGCCGCCTCGTGCCCTTCTCCCTGCCCACCGTGAGCATCTGCGTCCTCTGCGCCGCGGCGCGGCCGCCCACCGCCGCTCTGTTTGTCGACGTCGTCCCGCCTGTGGTGGTGTCTGTGTCGTGGGCGATGATGTTCCCCGTCGCCGTCGCCGTCTCCCCGCGCATGCCGGCTCCTCTTGCTCCCGTGCCCTTCGTCGTCGTCGTCCCCGCGGTGCCGCCTGTCCTCCCTGTCCTTGCTGTCGCGGTGCTCGTGTCGATGGTGGTGTCTGTGCTTGCGGCCACGTCGCTCTTGGCCGTCCCGGCCGGCCTGTTTATTCTCACGCTCTGCCTTTTCGGCCGCCAGCGCCTTTTCGAATCCGTCTAGACCGTCCATCCCGGGTTCGACATTTGGGGTGCCGAGGGGTCTTGAGCAAACAGGTGGTGGTGGTGGTGGTTGTTGTTACCAAGCTTGTCGGCTGTAGCTGTAGCTGTAGCTTTGGCTTTGGCTGAGCATCAAACTTGGAAAGTGCCCCGGTGGAGCTCTCTGATTGTGATTGGCTTCTTTCCCCACACGGACCTGGAAAGAATTTCGTCATGAGTCGATGAGTGCATTGAATGGCATCAATCACAGATCTTGCGCCGCACCTCCAACCCGCCCGCCCTGAATGTTTACTCGTCGCTCCAAAGGCCCTGCAAAGGCACCAAGATGCTCCAACTGTGACTGGCCATTTCCGAAACCCTTGATCCATCTTTCAGTGTGCCACTTCGGCTCCAAATCGTCACACCGGCGGCATCCGCGCTCCCCATGAGAAGGCAAATCCATAACGCGACAATGCAACCGAAACAGTAATCCTGCATAGTTTATTTAATCCATACTTTTACTTTTTTTTAAAAAATTCATTATACGCTCAGAAATGACCTGATTACTGTTCTGTCAAATGATGTGGGGAAAAAAATTCAGTTGGCTGTAGCTTACATATATAATCTTCTACATCACCCCCTCGTGTACTGCGATTGGTCGCATGGCAAAATGGCTACTGCGTCAGACCCCGGATCTGAAGATTCCAGGTTCGAGTCCTGGTGCGATCGTGATATGTCGCTGTTTTTTTGCCTAATCGAACTGCCTCTCACTAGTACGTGGGAATAAAAAACTCTTCATCTTTTTTTTTCATATACGAACATACTTTTATATACTTTGTGCGTTCTATATAATTTTACTACATGAAATTACGTTACTATATAATATAATATATATCATTCTACGTTGCTACGACTGACAGAACAAGAACGCGCTTTGTACGGTTTGAAACTCATACAAGAACCTTTGCTCCTGTCGCGCCTCCCTGCCCGGACTCCCTGTCTTGCCGCTCGCTGCTGAACAAAACCGTGAGCCCTCAAAGTCAATCATCACCATCTCCCGATTCTCTACGCTGCAGAGCATATGGTCGAGACGGGCATCCATGTGCCTGAACCCCCAACCGATGAATGGCAGCAATAGACTGTGTTGCCCTTTCCACAACGATGGCGCCCTACGTTCCGCGATGGAAATGTCTCTCATGCTAGTCCCTCCCCATGGCATGAAGGACAGATGGACCACATCAATATGGAAATCGTACAAGTGCGTTCTGCCCAGTACACGGAGGTCGATGGCGCCCGGGAACACGGGCACATGGGTACCTTGTATACTCTCGAGCCGCTTGTAGACTGCGGCTTCTTGCCCCAGGTCGCGAACAAAGGCAATGACTGTACCTTTGGTGACAAATGCGTACCCGTGCGAAAGCAGAGACGCCGTGAGGAATGCCCCGCGAGTACCTGTGATATCCGACGACGTGATCCCAGAGTCGAGCGACTGTTCAGGCTGCTTGGAGAGCAGTTCGACAAAGACACCATGAGTGAGGGGATGGCGTTTTCTTGTATCCGTCTTGGAGACCCATCGTTCGTGAAAGGTCGTGATTCGGGCAGTTGGGGTCGAGCGCATCACCTCTGACTAGACCAAGCAGACACTTCTGGGTACAGCATCGGGCATCTTGATCATCCTCCCTAACTTGGTGCGGGCTGCCGCCTTCAGCAGTCTCTCCAACGGTCGGCTGGGCAGGCCGTTCCTCCTGCCCAATGGCCTGGCTTTGGGCTCCTTCTCGCCGCTCTGTCGGACCGGTGCGCAGACTACTTTCATGATCCTCAGCTTCGTGGGGCTCCGAATTTCCATGATCCCTTTGCCGCCTCATAGGAAGGCAACATCCAGGGCTGGCATCTGAGATGACCGTCCGACTTTATCGGGCTGGTACCGAGCGATCGACGTTTTGGTAAGTTGTTGGCTGAAAAGCAGATGAGTTTGGCCGCGGCCGCCCGTCTTCCTCCGGAATCTCGCTTGCCACAAGCCAAAGGTCGACCGCCCACCGCCTCAGCCCATTTATGACCTCCTGGCGCCTGTCTTGGCCAATGTGCGGGAGGATCACTGATAGCTAAAAGATGGAATGCAAGACTCTGACCCGCAGCTGTGCATGAGCTGAACTCGCCATGCGCTTCCGTCTCGGGACCAGGCTCCGCCAGATGGTAGTAGAGGATCTCGGGGGCTGTCCAGTCAATCTTGAGAAAGACGATAGCCTCGCCGGTCGTCCTTGGACCGTATGCTAGGCCGGCCACTCTTGATCATGTAGTGATGGGTTTGCGTGATGGCGGCTGCAGTCAGCTCTTCCGCATAGTGTTGAAACTTTGGCTACCGCCTCGGTTGGCATCTCGTTTTTTTGCAGACAACCTTTTCAAAAATGTCCATGTCTTGTAAGCCCACGAGGAGGTGTGCAAGGGTGAGCTTATGAGGCGACTTATAATCTGAAATGGAAACTAAAGTTCTCTTTTCTGAACCATGGTCATTACGGCGATGAACGCGATCCTGGTCGACTGTCGGCTTCGCGGGTTCCGAGATGGCTTGGGGCGCCTTGCGGCCATGCGCCTCTGTTTTCGACCCTTCTGTTCCCCGGTGTAGCGGCGGGAGAGTTAGTTGGTGCTCCCGTTCAACTACTTCATCGGCCCAGTCGGTCATTGCTTTGACGTTGTTGGCGAACGCGATGCCACATCCAATATTCGGTTTCCGCTTAGAGGCTTCACAATTACTGAGCTCGCGTATGATACATTTGACCGGGGCCTCTACGCAATGACTTGGGTAATTATTCCACCATTTCCTCATTTGCGAAATGAGCTTCTGCCTTTTTGCGGCCGTGGGTTGTAATATATATCCGATTATCAGAAAGTCTTCGGTCGACCGGAAAACAGGAATAGACCAGGTTCAGCATCTCCTGCTGCGCATCGAAAAAGCCGGTCCATTGTTTGAGATTCTTTGGAATAAGCCTTTGGGACGCACGGATGGCGTCCGTAGTTGTCTTTCGGGAATCCGACGTTACGGTAAGCCGCCTGTAGAGTAGATTGTGGCAGGCCTCGAGATACTCGTCTAGCGTCGTATGCCGAGTCTTCTCTCTCTCTCTCTCCTTTTCCAGTTCAGATTGCGCCTGGTCTCGTTCAGCTATCAGCTGGTCCTGTCTTGCTGTTAGCTGATCCTATCTAACTCTTAGCTGGTCTTGTTTGGTCTGAACGCACAGTTATCTTCTGTGCTTGCGCAATTTTTTCCTCCTCCTGCTGCAGAGGACGCAGTGACTCTTGATTGTCCATGTCAGAAAGGGACGATCACATCCGCCGGAGTGAGTGGAGCACAGCGGACAATCATGTATACCTTATAGGGCCTCGTGCCATCGACCAGATAGTAGTGGTCTTTGTGGCCAACTTAGTCAACCCTGTCGCTGCAGAATAGCTGGGTAAAACAGACACAGCTGACCTGACCTGAGGGATAGATGTAGGGATGAAGGTGTGAGCTCTGGAAAAGAAACAAAACAATATCTGATTTTAAATTTATCTGCAGTGGGTCCCACGAAAAGCCCCACATTGTCAGATCGACCTCCCGCGCGCATCTACGCATTCTGATTGGCCTCTTGGGGCCAGCCTTGGGACACACACATTGTAGCTTCGTCATGGTCATCTATCATCATTTGATGCCGTCATAACAAATATGGCCTGCCTTTCTCACGATTTTCAAACACCATCTTTGCCACTACTGTCGCAGAGAGGCCTGTGAAGCTCCCTCGATCGATCGTGTTGGTTGATGTTTTCAAATACAGCTCTAGTCTTCATATTTCTCTGTTCCTATGTTCAGGACATTATTCAACTCTGTGTATCCCAACCACACCTATATTCATCGTCCATCAAGATCATCGTGCTCCGAATCACAGAAATTCGGCCGTTTCTGCATCAAGTTGTGTTTTCGACTCAAGACAAAGGATCGCTTCTCGCGCGAGAAAGCGGGATTTCATCATTTTGCCGGCAGGCTTCTTCGCATTAGGTACGTCTTGATCCAGTTCGCTTGTACTTGTACCTCAATCAAGACAGACCTGGTTTTCATTACCTGTCATGTCAAAAGGTCCTGCGCACTGATTGCACATCTGTCACGGCCCGTCGCGTGCCAACCCCATGGAAAGTGAGTTTGCAAACGCCTCAAGTTCTCGGGAGGTGCTGTTATGTCGTGTCGTGTCGTCGTGTCGTGTCGTATCGTGTCGTGTCGTATCGTGTCGTGTAAGTAGTAGGTACCTACCTACCCCCCTTGGCATCAGCCACAGCCCCAGCCACCTCAGCGAGGCGTGGCGCGGTCAGGAACCAGACAAAAGCTTGCCTCTGTACATGCTACTTTGCACCCGACGCTCACAACCGGGGACCCTGTGTGCGTGCGCCAGCCCGCCCTGCCATCTCTCGCTCTCAACCCAGGGCCCAGACCACCCAGGGCCTAAGACCACAGCATCCCGCTCTCGTCATCCTCAAAGCTCACCACACACGCGCGGCTCGACGATCGATCCGCAATCTTCCCCGAGCAGCCATTGCTTTGTGCCTCCCTGACTCCACGGCGTCAACACCGAAAAGCGCGGGCAGAAGACTGCAGTGGCGACGGGAGCCACGTTACGCCCGACACCTCATAAGCCAGCGTCTGTCCTGACGAAAGCTCCTGAAGGAGCTTTCCTCGTCGCAATGGTCGCCCCCGCGGTACCTGAGTACGAGCTGGCTTCAGAACAAGTGCTTTTGCAGAATGCTGATGCTTGAGCTAGGGTTACCGAGGAGCTTCTCCACGAATCCATCGACGCCAGAACCGAGTCCCTTGACGCTCTGCGAGAGCTTGGCCCGCCAGACCTGGTCCATCTGCTGAAGCAGGGTGTGCGCAACCCAGGAAAACAGGTACGGGGGTCCATTGGGCACGCCTTGCTTGCCAACTACCTCCTGACACACGCGTTCTAGACTGGCATCTACCACCATGTTACAGGCGTGGACGCATCATCGTCGGCAAGTCTCGCTGCCTACATCAACACCCTCACCTACAAGGACAACGGTCCAAGTGCCACCTCTAAAATCGTAGAAGGGGTATACTGGTATGAATGAAGCGACCGCGATACGACGTGGCTGATGGGCTATGACGTGGCTGATGGGCTATCCCGTGACTAACTGAAGAGTTCACAGTTGCTACAATGCATTTTCTCGACTAGACATGCGCGTCCATGTCTCCATTCCCGGCACCGTGGAAAGCTATTGCGTAGACGAGCGAGGCGAGAAACGAAAGGCGTCGGACGAATTATGGCTTGAAACGTACCTCTGCAGTGTGCTCCGTGCATACTCATACGCCGACGATGGAAGCGGCGAGACGATTCGAAAAATCATGGCTGTCAGGCGTTTTAACCCAATTACCAACACCGATGCTGAACAGAGGTTTCTAAATGCGGCCGAGCACCTCTTCTTCCGAGGCTGGCAGTTAGGGTCGGACTCGGTTGTGCAGGTGCCAACCATCGTATCCAACCATCTCACCACCGGGCTGCTCAAATACCTTGAAACGACCGGTCGTCACGCTTCCGGAATTAATTTGTTCGAGAAGCTCCGCACACAAAGCGTCGAGGTTTCGTCTTTGCTGTCCAAGGTCATGTTTATGGGCAACCAAGAGGTTTCCGGTGTCAAGAATCTTTATCAGTCCCTGCAGGAAACACCCATGGATTACGTGATGCTCGACACCCAGGCGGAATTCTTGCTCAAAAAGGCGCCAAAGGCCGAGACACCAGAACAACGAGATGAGAGATTGAGGATGGCCCTGGGATGCGCCGACCGCAGCACGATTGCGGCCCCTAGCGAATTCGGTACATGGGCAAGGCTGGCCCAGGTCTACGTTGCCATGGAAGACTGGGAAAAGGCTCTCACAACCCTAAACTCGTGCCCCATGTTCACGCATCAGGACAAGGACACACCCATCATGCCCGAACCAAGAGACGTGCACCTGCCGATTTTGGCAGAGACCCGACTGGACGAGATTGACAGCGAGCCAGATTCCAGATTCTCGGAGCAGGTCGATGCCAGCTTGCTGGGTCTGCGGGCAGCAGGCTACCGCGGCACCTTCAAGCGAGCCTATAGCATTCTGACGGAAATGACGGCCAAGATTGGTTGGGATCAGCTGCTCAAAATTCGAAGCAACGTCTTCGTCATGGAGGATGAGTACCGAACCGAGAAGCAAGAGGCGTCGCATACCGCTCCCCTGAAGCGAGATCCCAGCATCGATGCTCTTCGTGGTACGCCCGTCCCGACGACCAATGGCGACGCGGAAGAGTCTGGAGATGAGGAGACTGGCGAGAGCGGAGAAAACGAGTCCACGTCCGATGCATTGGATGTCAATGGCGAGGGCAGCAGCGTTGAGAAGCCTCCGCAAACCATTGACCCTAAGCTGGTCAAGACGGACGCGGACAATGTAAGTATCACAGAGATTTTTTTATTATTTTTTTTTTTTTTGTCAATCGAGGGGTTCCGTATGACCAGCAGAGAAGAAAAAAAAGTAAAGCACTAACCGACAACACCAGAACGACGAGCACTTGTCAAAACTGAACACGAAGCGTCTCTGCGAACGATGGCTTGACAGCTTGTTCATGGTTCTCTACGAGGACCTCCGCGTATACACCATCTGGCGCACGCAAATGGCTCAATACCGCGCTCAGCAGATGCAATACAAGAAGTCGGCCGAAGAGTGGGAGATTCTAGGGGCTCTCGCCGAGCGACTGCAACACTTTGACGAGGCGGTCGAGGCCTACAGGGCGTGTCTCTCGCTCCGGTTCAGCCCCAAGTCGTTGGCCGGGGTATTGCGCGTCTTTGAGAAGACCAAGAACACGAGAGACACGGTGGCGGCGGTGATCCGACTGGTCACCTGGCAGTACCGGTGGTACAGCGAGTTTAGCCCCGAGCTTCTTCACACAATTCGCACGTTGATCGAGGACGAGGGTGCGGTAAAGATCAGGAGCATTATCCAGGCGACGAGTCTGCCGCAGAACGTGTTGGACCTTACCCATCACTATGCGGCGCTGTGTGCCACGTTTCGGAGCAGCGGGACGGAAGGTTAGGATTTTTTTTATTTTTATTTTTTTTTTGGGGGGGGGGGGGTCTTGTGAGAGAATCATCTTGGCACCATGATTTTAACCTAGTTTAAAATGTTGGGATCTTGTGAGAGAATCATCTTGGTACCATGATTTTAATCATGTTGCCAGCCGCGGCGGAACCGCGTTTTGCAATGACCGGTTTCCGTGAGAGGACCTTGTCTAAAACGAGATGGACAAAAGCAGGACTTATGGATGAATTGGCGGCAACGCATTTGACTGCTCGCAGGTGCGCAGGTGCTGTGTTATTACCGGGGCGTCTGTCGTCGGGCAGTTACTCGTCTACAGGGAGCCAGGATGTTTTCTTGTCAATCTACCGTGAGGATGTTGATGTACTATTGTCGTAGGCTTGTTTTTGTGTCTCTTTCTGACTGTCTGCTCGAGGTTGTTGGACGCTCATGGGTGCATGGATGAATTCCGCATAGCGTTGTGCTCGCTGGATATCGATGTGCTCGCTGGATATCGATGTGCTCGCTGGATATCGATGTGCTCGCTGAATATCGATGTGAAGCTGCCTGGATTGCGCGGTGGCCCCCGGCTGGCATGAATCTGACATGCGTGATGCAATCCATGGCAGTCTGATGAGAGGCTCGTCATGAAAGGCGGGGCAAAGGAGCTCTGACGACAACCAAATTTCTCGACTCCCCCCCCGCCCCCTCCCCACACAGACTTTTTGCGACAGCAACTTTGCCAATCGCGCCCATTCTCCATTACCAAACACTACAAACTCGCAGTCATGGCCTCGTCAGGCGGCTCCGCATCGCCGCCCGTCGCCATCGTCTGCGTCGGCATGGCAGGTCAGTCTCCCCTCCTCCTCGAAAAAGAGAAGGAGAGAGAAAAGGCAGCAAAGGCAAGCTCGTCGCCACCAACCAACCATCTAACTCCCCCCCCCCCCAGGCTCGGGCAAGACAAGCTTCATGCAACGCATCAACGCACACCTCCACGCCAAGAAGCAACCCCCCTACGTGATCAACCTCGACCCGGCCGTGCTCAGCGTCCCCTTCGAGCCCAACATCGACATCCGCGACTCGGTCAACTACGGGGAAGTCATGAAGCAGTACAAGCTCGGGCCAAACGGCGGCATCCTCACCTCGCTCAACCTCTTCGCCACCAAAGTCGACCAGATCATGAACCTCCTCGAGAAGCGCGCGGCGCCGGACCCCGCCAAGCCCGACCGCAAGCCCATCGACCGCATCATCGTCGACACCCCCGGGCAGATCGAGGCCTTTGTGTGGTCCGCCTCGGGCACCATCCTCCTCGAGTCGCTCGCGTCGTCGTTCCCCACCGTCATCGCCTACGTGATTGACACGCCGAGGACGGCCTCGACCTCGACCTTCATGTCCAACATGCTGTATGCGTGCTCGATCCTCTACAAGACGAAGCTCCCCATGGTGCTGGTCTTCAACAAGACGGATGTGCGGGACGCGGGCTTTGCGCGCGAGTGGATGACCGACTTTGAGGCCTTTCAGGAGGCGCTGCGGCGGGACGAGCAGGCGGGAGGGGAGGGGCTGGGGGGCGGGGGTCACCACGGGGGGAGCGGATACATGGGGAGTTTGCTCAACAGCATGAGCTTGGTGCTCGACGAGTTTTACTCGCACCTGAGCATGGTGGCCGTCAGTTCGAGGGTGGGGACCGGCGTGGACGACTTTTTCGAGGCCGTCGAGGAGAAGAGGCGGGAATTTGTGAGGGATTACCTGCCCGAGCTGGAGAGGAGGCGCAAGGAGAGGGAGGGGCAGAAGAAGAGGGCGCGGGACAGGGAGCTGGATCGGATGATGGAGGGGATGAAGGTGGGGGGTGGTGGCCCGGAGAAGGGCCCTGCCGGTGCGGGTGATTCAGATGTCGAGGTGGCGAGCGATGACGGCGACGACCAAGATTCCGACGAGGAGGCCGCCGGGGAGGAGGGCTTGCAGGGACGGTACCAGGCGGCCATGGGGGATAACGAGGATTCTGTGCTGGCGGATGCCAGTTTTGCCAAGTATTTACATAAGCAGAGATAGGAGACGAGACGACGGGCCTTGTCTCTCACCCTTGCGGGTTGCTGGCATGTTTTGTTTTGTTTTGTTTTGTTTTGTTTTGGTCTGGTCTGCGTGGAAACTGGGTAGCCTTTGGCGTTTGGGTCACGGCATGGATGCATCTGTTTGGCTTCTTGCGTTTGTACAATATCGGTGCAAAGCAGCTACATCATTGACGCGTCCAGATGAGCCCACAGATTGGCTCGCAGAATCGACCCCGAAGACACTTCAAGGACGATTCTGCATGAGATTGTCCGGCCCTCATGATGCCGCTCAATCGCGCACGACGACCCCCCTCCTTGCTTCGCTCCACATGTCGCATCCCAACCCAGACGAAGCACTCATCGACCCCAAACGGCCCAAGTCCCCTGTCCCCCGACGACGGCCTCGCAACCCAGCGCGAGGACAAGCTACCGCGCCTCAAACTGCACCATCCTAAACGCGCCACGTCAGCCAAAGCGTGCCTTCAGGTCCCATTCCGAAAGAGCAAGACATGCCCATGACGAGATTCGTCACAGAACAGCACACCAGTCTTGCTTGCGCCGAAAAAAAGAAGGAGAGAGAAAAAAAAGAAGGCGAGAGAGAAAAAAAAGAGGCGAGAGAGAAAAAAAGAGGCGAGAAAAAAAAATACCTCTTCGTCCTCTCCTTGTACAGAACCCTCCCCGCACAATGCGGACACGCAACCAGCGCGTCCTTGCCCAGCGAGACGCTGCTCCCGCAGTCGCCGCAGAGGTACGTCATGACGGAGCGGGAGGCGTGGTCGTCGCGCGTGTTGCCGCGGGCGGTTGGGGGGGGGTTGGAGGGCACTTGGTATTCTTCGCGGGGCATGGCTGCGGTTCTTGGCCCTCTTTTTTTTTTTTTGCTTGGACCTCTTCTTTTTTCTTGTTCGTTCCTTTTTCTTGGCCCTCTTCTTTTTTCTTCTTCGTTCCCTTTTCTTGTTCGCAAAAAGAGTCGCTTGAGACCTGGTGGGGTTCTGTTCGGGATGTGGCTATGGCGGAGGGCGAGGCTTGCCGTCTTCGTTTGGGGTGGTGGCGGCGGTGAGGAGGACTGTTTTTGGGAGGAAACCGCAACAGCAGGCGGGTAGGTGGACGTGAGGAGGACTGTTTTTGGGAGAAAACCGCAACAGCAGGCGGGGGGGGGTAGAGGTGGTGGTTTGGTTGGGTTGGGCGGACGCCGATCAAACAAGCAGGTGGATTTCTGGGCCCGAGTTACTTTTGTCACCAAGGCGGTGAGCGGGGGACAGACTTTCGGTGGTGGCCGGCGGCACAAACGGCATGTGCCCGAGATCGCCATGGCGGGTACCGACGGTTGCGCAGGCAGCATGCTGTTGGGCTGGCACTGGTATTTCCATCTGGCCATGGCTATCATCATGTGGATGCGTGTCCGTTTACGTTTACATCTGCTGCAGAAAATCGAGTGGCCGTTTTGCTTTCGCATCTCTACCTATATCATGGATTATCTTGCTGGAAAACCAGCACATGGACGCTCCTCCACCGCCCCAATGCCCATCATGTCAGGAATTCCACGTGCAAAACCTCTCTACCATCCCAACACATCTGCGCCGCCAGGCCCAAACCAATACATTCTGTCAAATGCCAAAGCGTACCTAGCCGGCAACAACGCCCAAACGCCAGCATCCATGCGTTCATCTCCCCCTTTTTCAATACGGTATTCTACATAAAAAGAACACCATGGTAAAAAAAAAAAAAAAAAAAAAAAAAAAGTTACACAACCCCTACAACTGCACCTCGTTCATGATGCGCACTTCCTCGCCCGGCTTAAACGCCGGCAGCCCAATAAACGGACAGGTCGAGCACCGGAACGCGTCCCCCAGAGAGCAGTTGTTGCAGGAGCCCGTCTTGCCCTTGACCGTGAAATCCAGCTCATTGAGGTCATTCGAGTTGAGCCTGATGGCTTCCAGGCCGGCACCCGCCTGCGCGCGTCTGGCCTTCTCTTCGGCTTCAAACTTGGCCGCGAGGCCGCATGTGCAGTCCTTGCAGGGGCGGCGACGCTTCTGGGGCTGGCAGGCTGTAGCTGTGTTGTGAGAACAAAATCTGTCAGCATATACGTGGGAAACGATGAAAGACGTGAGGGAAGGGTTTCCAAAGTCTGACAAGGGAAATAAAGAAGATTCCCCAACAAACATACGCGCTGGAGGTCGACGCTTCAGATCCTCCTCGCCCAGCAATTGATCCTCATCAATCAGCTCGTCATCATCGTCATCCAAGCTCGCAAAGTCAAACTTGGCTGGCGCGGCAGCAGGTACAGAAGCAGCCTGCGTCTTCTTCTTCCCGAACCGCAACGGCACAAGTACCTCTTGCTCGTCTTGCTTTTCAAAGCCGTCTTCCCTGGCGACCAGGCCAGCCAGGATGGCCTCCCTCGACTCGGCTTCGCTCGGCTTTCCGTCCTGGAACCGCAGTCGTCCGCCGGCCTTGATGGCGGGGACCAGCGTTGTGAAGAGGTGGCGGTTGAGCAGCTGGGGTTGTTGTGTGGGCGCCGCCGACGACGTGTCTGCGTCGGAGAGGATGAGGACGAGATCGTACGCGGCGGGGGGGAGGGACACGAAGCCGGCCGACAGTCGGTCCAGCATCTGTAGATCCGTGCTGGGCCGGTCGAGAGCCGTGGAGGCAAAGACGTCTCGTAGTCTTTCTTCGTGGGCGGCAACGGACGGCGGGGCCAGCACCAGGTTGCGCTTCATGGCGGGGTTGCCGGTTGCGGGCGGCGCGGGATAGTCGGCCGTCGTGTCGACGAGGACGCTGGAGGGGGCCATTGTGATTGGTTTTCTCGTCTCTTGCTGGTTGGAGAGCCGGTCTCGTTGTGAAGAGGACAAGTAAATTTGTTGGGTGAGAGAGAGGTTGGAGGTTGAACCCTGCGTCTGTGGCTCGTTCTTTTTCTCCAACCCCAGCAGGTTGGGCAAGCAGCGGGGGCGGGGGATTGCAAAGTCCCGTCGCTGACTACTTCGCCTGGGTGGAATAAGCTGGCTTGCCATTGGTCAGCGCCGCTGTTGTGCTTGGACTGCAGGCACCTGCAGCCCACCTACCCGGGACAAATGACAAATGTCTGTGGGATATTGGACGTCGCCTCATCCGTCCACCAGAAGCATGTTTCCGATGCAATTCGTGGAATCCTTCTTGACCAGCCCCCCCCCCCCCATCTTCGCATAATCGCTTCCGCCAAATCCACATCTACAACAACAGTACATACATATGTGCTCATACATGTCGTACACACACATGCACCCCAGAATCGAAGCCACTTGGCCAAGGTCTTGACCCAAATCCTCGGCAGGAAAAAGCGACCATCATACGTCAAACGGCCAAAGCTTCGCGCCCTCCCCCTCTCCCGGAAATCCTCAAACCAAGACACAGGCCATACCACCACCACCACCACCACAAGCATACAAACCCCGGATCCGACGCATCACCAGAAAACCATGTTCGACCAATTACCCCCTCCCCCCTCATCCGCCTGCCCCTTTTGCGCCATCACAGCCGCCCACAACCCCTACGACCCCCTCCGGCCCCCGCCGTCCATCGACCCGGCCCTCACCTCGCCGGCGTCCTTCATCGTGCTCTCCACGCCCCTCCTCATCGCCTTCCTCGACATCATGCCCCTCTCCCGCGGCCACCTCCTCCTCTGCCCGCGCGCGCACCGGCCCAAGCTCACGGAGGTGACGCGCCAGGAATCCCTCCACCTGGGCAACTACGTTCGCGTTCTGTCGGCGGCGCTCGCGCGCGCAACCGGCGTCGAGGACTGGAACGTGGTGCAGAACAACGGCGCGGCCGCCGCGCAGGTCGTGCCCCATATGCACTACCACATCATTCCGCGGCCCGAGATCCGGGCCAGCGGGAAGGTGCGCGAGAGCTTCACCATGTTTGGGAGGGGCCAGAGGGAGGAGCTGGATGAGGAGGAGGCCGCGAGGTTGGCGGGGAGGATCCGGGGGGAGGTTGCTCGTGTCATGAGGGAGGAGGAGGGGGACGGCGGGGGGACGAGAGGGGCAAAAAACAAGTTATAGAGCTCGAAATATGTTCTTGTTGTTTTCCTACAGGGGGTGGGATCGGGATGTTGAGAAGATGAGGACGTTGCCGTGTTGGAGGGGGCGGAGCTACGATTGCGATAGCATGGTCATGTCCGGAAGGGAAAAAGAGGAGATGACGAGCGTTGGGCATAGAGAAAAGGCACGTGCTTGTCTTTTTTTTCTCTCTCTTCTTTTTCTCTCTCTCTCTCTTCTTTTTCTTCTCTCTCTCTCTCTTCTTTTCTTTTCTCTCTCTCTCTTTCTTTTTTTCTTCCATCCGCTCTTCTATACACACCGCGCTGGCGGACGAGAAGTAAACTGCACAAGGCAAGAGGGGTATAAGGATATGGATGTGGTATAGCGAGGGGCGAGAATAGAGTTGCCAGCGTGTGGGGGAGATGCACAGGTCACAGTCACGATACCCGGGCCAGGTCGATAGATGTACATTATCACATGCAGGCATTGAATCTGCATTCTTGTGTGTATGGCATTTGCTGCCGTCTTTACCTCCCTGCGTACCTGGTGCAACAGCACTGCATCGATGAAGAGGGCATTGATAATCAAAGGTGCATGTTTTTTGCAAAAAATAATAATAATAATAATAATAATAATAATAATAATAATAATAATAATAATAATAATTTTTTGATGAATACCTTTTCCCTTTTCCTTGAGCAACCCCGTCGTCTGACTCCTAGTCTTTGCAAATCATGCCATGCATGTCGTCGTCGTCCTTGCCTATCTTTATTTAATGCATGTTTGTAGAGCTCACGGTTTTCCACCTTGCCCTGCACTCCGCGCATCCACAAGATGCTCGTTCTACTTTGTGCCCTTTCCGTCCCGGGATCTATCCAACGATGGCCATCTTCAAATACTAACGCTGTTCAACAAAACACGAGGAAAACAAGGGAGCACAAAAGGGGAGAGACACAAGCTGTCCCTCCGGGGGCCCTGCCGTGGACCGCCCGCGGCGCGCTCCCCGGGACCCTTATCCTCGCCCACCGAAAGCACCAAGACTGTCCTTTTCCCCTCCAATGTCCGCTCTTCAGCATGAACAGCAGCAGCAGCAGCAGCTTGGTCAACAACGAAGCCGACACCGCGTACGTAAGCAAGTCATGAGCAGCCGCCGCCGCCGCCGGCCCCCGGAGGGGAACATGCCCGGCAGAATCCGACGCTCTGCCTGCCTGCCTCTGTGATGCCGCCAGGAATCGGGCGCCTGAGCCATGAGTACGTAAAGTATCTGCTGCCAATGCTGGTATTGATGTTGATGTTGATAGCATCCATCTGCTTACTAGCGTTGGTGGGCGCTCCCGTCCATGCTCGCCCAGCCAGAGCTGCTTGTCCCGCCCTCATCGGCAATTGACTTTCGTGTGCGGTGTGGTACAAGGTTCCTTACTAGGTAAGTACCTACGTACCTACCTAAATAAGTACCTACCTACTTCCTAGGTACCACAGTAAGGGAACAAGGTTCCCCATCATCTCCTTAGGTACTTCCTACTTCCTAGGTACCTAGGCTAGTACCCAGTACCTCCTGGTAGGAAGTAGGCAGGTACCTGGGTACTTGGCACCCGATGTACAGCAACGATGCCCCCATCACGTGACAAGCCATGACGTGCAGGTCACCTCCGCCCTGCCACACTTGCTCGCCTTGCTTGCGGCCTTGCGTGGCCCCCGCCCCGCCCAGGCAGATGAGAAAAAACGGGTCCGGCTGCAGACAAGACGAATAGGCCAAGTTGGTCAAAAAGCAGCACAGTACATGCCCACGCACGCACGGTGATGCTGCACAGTTTCCTCTCCCTCCCCCCACACACCGTACGCTGGATGAACCCATCGCGCAGAGACAACGGACAGGGCAGGCATGTACCTAATGTACCCACGGCAACGGGGCTGCTGGGCTGTTCCACTTCTGGATCCAGTTCTAGTTCCAGTTCCAGGCAGAGCAGGCAAGTACCCGACATGACCTCGCGTACCGGGACGGCATCACAGCTTTGCCCCATTCGCTGCCGCCTGTCGCGCGCGCCCTTGACTGCCCCCTCTGACTGGCCTGTCTCTCGTCGGTTCTGCCTCTGTGCGTCTGTCGTTGGACCCAGGTCTCGGGCTTTCGACCTTCTTTCGTCGCTTTTCGCAATCGAAAAGAACGAGTCGAGCGAGCGCGCGCACTCATTCGTTCTGGTCCCTTTTCTAGAGCCATGTACAGCTTTTACCACAGCAGCGGCAATGAAGTAGGTACCTGGGTACGTAGTCGTGTTTTGGGGGCTTGACGGGGGGGGGTGGCTGTAATGAAACGGCAGCACTGGAGAAACGCCCCCCTCAGCTCCGATCATCGAATCCGTCCACGTCTCCACGTTGAGAGGGGCACCTACCATCCGTCCCATCAGTCTCGTTGGTACTTTGTGCTGTTCATCTCTGCCCGCAGACAGGCGCCATTACGTACCTACCTGGTAGATACCCAAGTACCTACCTAGGTACCTGGTAGCTCCCCCAGGTACATGTGCATGCTTCCTAACCTGCCCAAGTATCCCTGTACCTTGCCCTCTCGCACGCCTGGCCCCAGTTCTTGTTTGCTCGCCTTGCTCGCTCGCCCGCTCACAGGCTGGCTGGCTCGCTCGCTCGTCTACTGGCGCATGTTCCCTCACGCCCGCCACCACTCACTCACGGGTCACTTACCTACTCTTGCGCGCACTCACTCACGCACTTGGCTTTGGCTTTGGCTTTTTTTGCTGCTGCTCCTGATCCAGGCCACCCTCTCTTCCTCCTCCCTCTTCCTCCTCCCTCCTCCTCCTCCCTCCTCCCAGCCTGCTTTTGTCCTGTCCTGTCCTAGTTCCATTTCTGTGCCGTAGCTTCTAGCAAGTACTCCGTCCCAGTGCCAGCCAAAACGTACAAGAAGTCTTCTCCCTCCCCCGGCCTTCTTGACAAGCTTGTCCCATCTCCTCCACCCTTCTTCCATCATTTTTTGTCCCGTGTGCTGCGTGTGTCTCTCTTGGTTGAGCAGCCTTTGCCGCCCATTGCTTCTCCCCCCTTGCTCGCCCCTCGGGTTCCAGACGCATCCGCTTACACATAACAAAATCGCACCAATTCGCCCATCCGCCCTGGTTCGTTCCCCCGTCCTTTGAATCAAAATGTCTACCCGCAAGAGAAAGCAGGACGAGGAAGAGGATGAGCTCGTCTCTCTCCCCGAAGAAGACGATGGTGAGGAGGAGGAAGAGTAAGTAACCACAGCTGCTGGAACCCGAGGCTCTACTACTTTTCGCCTCTCTTGCCGTCACTGTGCCGTGTTGGAAAAGCGTCAAGTGTGCCATGGCCACGGTAGCTCTAGTTGCGGATTGCATCATCAATCGGGCCTCGGCGAGCACCTTGATTACCGCCGCCCGGCTTCATGGAGCGTTGCGCCGCAGCTCTACTCCCAACCGCTTTGACGAGCCACAGACGCGCCAACTCTGTCAATGCCTTTCCCACTGACGCTGTTTTCTTGTATCAGGTATGTCTCCAGCGGAGACGAAGATGACGGCGCCGAGGAGGAGGAGGAAGATGAAGAGAACAACGACGAGGATGACGACGGTGAAGCTGAAGGCGAAGAGGACGAGGAAGCCGAAGCCGAGGCAGGCGACGACGCCCAAGAGAATGGTGTAAATGGTCGGTCCTTGTTCCTAACCTCTACCGATCATGACTCTCAGCTCTCCAAGTATATACAAACTAATCCGCTTCTTTTTTTTTTTTTCCCATTTTCCAGAGGATCAACCGCCCACCAAGAAGCGCAAGACAACTGATGCGACGACCGATGCAACAAACGGCGAGACGACTAACGGCCACCATTCTGAAAAGAAGGATGCGGATGCGGATGCCAATGCGGATGCCAATGCGGATGCCAATGCGGCCGAAGCGAAAGACCCGGTTTCGGTGAAAGAGGCTGTCAAGGCGACCGAGGCCTCCTCGGCACCTGCTCAAGCAGAATCCGAGGCGGCGACAGCAGGCGGCGACGAGCAATAAGCCATCTCTCGCGTGGCCATGGTGCTGTAACTGTGTAGACTAGCTCTGCCCACGGTAGTCAGATACGTGAGATCCGATTTGCATCATCATTGGATGCAATCGAAATGGTTGATAGCAAAAGTTTGGAATCCAGAAATTAGAAGCATTACCTTATGCAGCAGATCCTGTACATCGTTTCTTGTATTGCGTCTTTCCTTGCGACTGACTTGCGAGGACGCATCATCTTCGGAGCGTCTTGAAACAGGATGGCAATCCGTGCCTTCGGATCCGGATGTCCCAGACGGGCGTGTTCAGTAAACTAGGGGACGTCGAGCGGAGGGTGGGACCAAGTCTATTAGCAAAAAGTCAAACAACTTTGTCCATCGAAGGAAATTCACGGGCCGAACTGCTAATGGTGCTGGCTTGATGCGGATGGACATGTAGCTCATGGTCCCCGCAAAAACGGCCCGGTTTTGCAACGGTCTGGCGAACTGGCGAAACGTCTTTTTTTCTTTCTTTCTTTCTTTCTTCTCTTCCTTTTCCCCATGGTCCTCGGTAAGTGAGAGATACCTAGTTCGTCACGAGCTGTGGATGTGGAGGTCGAGGCTCGAGCCCCCATGATGCCCACCACTGCACATGCAACTCCTCCGTCATTTGGACAGATGAAATGAATCGCGCGAGCAGATCCATCTTGTGCATGTGCATGTGCTCATTCAAATGTGCATCCAAACAAAATGGATGACGCACCTGCTTGTGCTCGCTTATCGACGTGGATCAAATTGTTCATGATTTTCATCAAGGAAGGAAGGCACCGTGGATGTAGTAGCATGATCAGCGGGTTAGTACCACCATCTATCGCAATCATTGCAGGCGTGGGGGGGCCAAGTGAGATGTGCACAGTACCCAAGGTACCTACCTACCAGGTACTTGCGGTAGGTACAAGACGTACATGGTATCATGTACCATGTACCTGGCCGCTTGCCGTGCTTCATTGCTTTGCGCGCAGAAGAAGGTCCCGTGGATCCACATGGCGCCACGCGCCCCTGTCCCAGCTTAGCATGGAAATTTTAACTCTTCTCTCTCCCTTTTGTATAGATCAGGAAGACGCTTGACGTTGGTTTTTCTTCTTCTTCTCCCTGTGGTCGGTGCTGCGTCAGCCAGCTCGCAATCCAATGGTGCGGGCGGAATCTGGAACTTGAACCCGTGCCCGGAATTGACATGACTTTCTGACTTGCGTACCTCGTGCATTCGTGCAACTTTGTGCGACGGTTGTCTACCTCTCATCCATCTCACTCGTTTTTTTTGTTCCGTCCTCGTCCCCCCTTCCTCAGGCGAGGTTCTGAACGACGGGTCATCTGGAATCTCGACACTCGGCCCAACAAATATCTTTGTCCGCAAAGAATTAGAACCGTCAACAAAACGACATTGGAGCGTCATTTACTCTCGTCAAAGCCGTGACCCCGTGCTTGCTGTATATTCCAGAGACGGTCGACGCGTGCCAGACCCAGACATTTCAACGCCCTGCCGGAACCGCACGAGGGAAGACGAATCCGGACCGGAAAAACGTCCAGCGCAGAGCCATACAGTAGACCTGCACTTGGTCGCTTTAACCTTCTGGACATCTGGTGACCGTCTTTTTTCCGCCAGTCCAAGTCCGGCGATCTAGTCAGGCCAACGTGGGGACGAGAATCCACGGCCATGTCGTTGGAGCAAACTCTATTCCTCCTTCCTGCATTGACAAAGGAATGAATCCTTTTTGCTCGCGCCAGAGATGAGCTGTACCCTTCACGAAACGCTGGAAATCGATTGACCTATTTGCTGGTCCACTTCATCTGTCTCGTCGACGAGCCGCATAACGATTTGCACTTTGTCTTTGGTTTTTTTTTTTTTTTTTTTTTTTTTCTTTTATGAAATTTTTGCGTTGTTTGCTCGCCTCTCTGCTGGACTGCTTGAACGACTCAGCCAGCTGAATATTCGAGCATCACGAAACACCCGTCGAACAGCCGTCCGCCGCTCCTTCTCGACTTGGAAATTCAACGCCCTGCTGACTTTTGCGGCCGAGACCCAAACTCCGTACTTCGAGGAGCAGTCTTGTGCACTCTTTCCCAAATTGGTCGCATCCTCGACCTCTGCCAGTCTGCTGCCGTTTTGCTAGACCGAGCTCTGATTCTCCCTCCATTCTTTTCAATTTTCTAAAAAAAAAAAGAGAGAAAAAGAAAAAAAAAGGGAACGAAAACTGCTTCATACGTCCGACTGTCGACGTCACACACACACACACACACACACACACACACACAATACTTTCCGTCCAGGATGAGGAACTGTTGACCTCGATCGACAGTTACCTCCACCTTTACAGGACAACGTTTTGATTGAGCCTGCCAACGTCCTTCTACGACACTGGGCCCCAGTGGTGGGCCAAATGGATGCAATGGTGAAACCCCAACCTGGGGAAGAAGGACCAGTCTCTCCGCCACGGACATTGCGCAATCGAAACTATTCGCTGTACGCCTCTTGCATCAAACCTCTGATCATTGATAGTACTGTTCATGAGATGCCGCTTCAGGTGCCCGACCTGCCGAAAATGACAATATCACCTCGATGGGATTCTCTGTCCCATGGTTTCCAAATGATAAATCAGACGAGTTACTTGATGACTCAGACTAGTTCGTCGCCTGTGTCCCGAACGTCACCTTCACCAACGCAGCAGTTTCCTATGCTTGCCGACCCGGTCCTGCTACCCCTACCACCGCTGTCACCAATACATGGCCCAGGGCCTCGCGGAATCATGAGCCGCGACTCAGGAGCACGGAGCGCATCACCATCGCGGTCCTTGACTACCACCTCTTCGCTTGCAGACGTGCGCACTCCTGACGCGTCGTCGGCCGTCGAGAACTTCTCTAGGCCGCGAAAACAAAGCATTCGGCAAAACGGACCGCCAGATTCGGGCATGGCCACTCCGGAGCCCTTCCTACCACGTTTAGCCAATCCGTCGAGTCCTCGTTATGCCGACCGTCTCGTTGACATGGCCAGCCAAAGTCCTCCGTGGCAGCGACCGAGACGCCCCTCGGCGTCGTCGGTCAAGTCCACATCCTTCACCTCTGCTCCTCCGTTGCCATGCAACAGCTGCGAACACGCTGAGCCAAGACCTCACCGTGCTCGCAATGTCGCCGGCCCTCCAGCTCTTGCTTCCGCTCGGACACAAATGGCGACTGGGCGTGACAACGATAACCTGACTTCAACACCAATCAAGGTTTCGTCACCAATCGCAAGTCCTGGGCATGGTGGGGCCGCGCCATGGGTCAGTGGGGAAGGACTACGGTCAAGTTTCAGATCCCAGCTTACTGCTTCGACAACTCCTGGGACAGCTGTTACAGAACGGAGCAGCGTTCTTACCAAGGACAGCTCTGTCACCTCGCTTGAAAATCCCGATGAGCCTAGCCTGGAAGATGTTATGGGCATGTACGAGAAGGGCTTCGCGGATGACGAGGATGAAAACGGCAGCGAATACGGCGACGGTGCGAGCGAAGCCAACTCTGATAGGAGACCAACAACTGGCCAATCGGGCTCGTCAGAATCAGCCACGGCGTTTGTTGGCCCAACGGCGCGCAGCATTCCTGCACCAGCTACGTCGCCCATTGCAGAAATCGAGGCCGCCCCGCCGGCGTCGCCGTCAACTTCTCAATTGACATTAGATGCCGAGATTCGTCAATCAAAAATGATCTTTACCAGTCCGGCTTTCACTTCTTCAGTAGCCGCCATTTGTGGCAAAGCCGACGTTGACACGGACACGGCGGACAAGCGAGATTCGGCCAAGTCGTTGGATTCGGAACCCTCGACTGCTTCGGATCCTGTCCGAGCCAAGAGTGATGCATACGAAACACTTGTCGCTTCTCACTCTGCTGCCTCACCGTCCCGATCACCGTCTCCCACGTCCTCTGCTTACCATATACCCGCTGCATCCTCGTTCCCCATACTGTCCCCGCCACCTCCATCACCACTTTCGACTACGATGACAACAACGACGACGACGACGACGATGACGACGACGACGACAACTATGCTTGACGAGCCCGAGGATCCCGGCTTCCGCGACCGATATGGTTTCAAAAAGGCAAATCAATCTATAACCAGGGAGCAATATGATGCATGGAATAAGGATTATTCTTTGTATCTCGCTCGGCGTCGACGCAAGTGGATTTCCTACCTCAAAGACTGTGCATTGATGACGGATCGTCCCATTCGGTTTCCATCTCCCTGCGCAAAGACAAAACGTTTTGTGCGGAAAGGAATACCTCCTGATTGGAGAGGTGCCGCATGGTTCTATTATGCCGGAGGACCCGCCATTCTCTCCAAGTATGCCGGCCTCTACGAAAAGCTTCTTGGCCAGTCTGCCCCGTTGGTCGATATCGAGGCGATCGAGCGAGATTTGCACCGGACGTTTCCCGACAATATCCAGTTCAAACCTTTGAGTCACGGCCGGTCAACCCCTGGCTGCCGACGGATAAGCCAGTCAAGCACGACAAGATCGACCACGGACCAAGACAGGCTCCCAGGGCCGCCGGCCGCCGGTCCAAACGAACCACCCATCATCACATCACTTCGCCGCGTGCTACACGCATTCTCTGTTTATAACCCTCGCATTGGGTACTGCCAAAGTCTCAACTTCTTGGCTGGACTGCTATTACTCTTTGTCGAAACCGAAGAGCAGTGCTTCTGGTTATTAAATGTCATTACTATCATTTACCTGCCGGGGACACATGACATGAGCCTCGAGGGCTCGAGGGTCGACCTCGGTGTCTTGATGACGGAGTTGCGAGACAGTATGCCTTCGGTTTGGGAAAAGATTGGGGGTGAGCTCGAAAACCTGCCGACACCACGTCCCAACACGAGCAAGTCGGTGCGCAGGACCAGGCCGATGCTGCGGCTGCGACAACAGCAGGCCAGGGTCTCGACAGGACGGCTGCCCCCCATTACGCTTTGCATGACGGCCTGGTTCATGAGTTGTTATATTGGTACACTGCCAATGGAGACGACGCTGCGTGTTTGGGACGTCTTTTTTTACGAAGGATCCAAGACGCTGTTCCGCATTGCGCTGGCGATATTCAAAATCGGTGAGAATGAGATCAAGGCCGTCAAAGATCCAATGGAGATGTTTGGTGTCGTGCAGGCCATCCCCAGACGCCTGATCAACGCCAATGCTCTCATGGAAGCCTGCTTCAAGCGCCGCAACGGGTTTGGACACCTTAGTCAGGAAACGATTGACGACCGGCGGCGAGAAAGGCGCGACAAGGCCAAACAGGAGCGAGAGCAGCATTTGCTACGCAAGCAGGCCAGTTTTGATAGGGACACGACCGAGACAGATGGCGGCATGCTGCCACGGCGGGGCGCGCTTTTCGGCAAGAAGAGGTGAAGTGCTCAACTCTGATGACGAAAATGGTGGGGAGGATGTGATGCAAACAAACTCATAGCATAAATGTAGTATGGAACTTGGGCGCGCGGCGCGGTTCCCGTTTTCTATTGCCGCAATACCATGACCAGATTTCCCTGTGTCTGTCTCCTTTTCTCTCCCTCTCTTGTACAGTCTGGTTGCGCTGCCCGATGAGCAAAGAGGGACGGCAGATACGTCTTGTATTTTCGTTGATAATACCCTCGCATTTTCTTGTTGTCTTTTTGTCTGTATTTCCAAGGAAGATGGTTCAAGCAGGACCTTGACCTTTTCTTACTGGAGCATACTCTGATTTTGTTTTCATTTTCCCTTTGTTCTCTTGTTGGTCTTTACAGAAGCCGAACATTTCTGGGACATGGGTGGGACTCCCGTCTGTGTCATTACATGTTGACATGGCCTATCTGAGATGGTGCCTCAAAAAGTCATTTTTCATTTTTCTCATTTCATCTTCGCTCGTGCCTCTGATGGTTTGCATTAAAATGCAGCGTGGGATTGGCCGAGGTCGCTTGTCGCTGCGATGGGGGTGAAGCAAACAATGGTTTGCACAGGACTATGGGACTGCTGAATGTAAAGGTGTGTATGCTAGCATATAAAAGGGTCGTTGTCGACGCTGGCTCTGTCATGAAGCAGCAGATGCTGGTGTTATTGTTTGCCGTCCACTGTTTCCGGCATGCTGCTGCCGTGCGAGCACCAGGTTGATGCCCGACGGGAAGTAATGATGCAGTGTCTAGTGACTCGAACCAAAGCCGAAGCCGAATCTCGAAGGGACTCATTTCCATGCCTATCTCTCGCCAAGCCGAGTCCTCGGCCCCTGGCAGTTTCTTCTCGTCTCCTCTCGTCGTCTCCTCTCGTCGTCTCCTCTCACTCGTGCTCGTGCCCGCATACATGGCGTGATTTCCCTCCCCACCCCTAAGGACGGCCCGCAGGCGGAAACTCAGGCTCCCCCATGGCAAACCTCGCGACCTGCCCCCTCACAACCCTCTCCCACGCGGGCCGATCCCTCCTGTACTCGTCCGCGATGCGCTCCTCGAGCGGATCATCGGGCTGGGGCTCGAGCAGGAGGGCGCGGACGGCGTCTATGACGGCGGAAATCTTGGTGGAGGGCTTCCAGTTTTCGGGCTTGAGGAGGGCGAGGCATATGTTTCCGAGGGAGTCGTTGGAGACGTTGGGGTGGTAGATGCGGGTTGTGAAGCGGAGGGTGGGGGGCTTGAAGGGGTAGTCGGGGGGGAGGGCGACGACGAGGCCGAAGGTGCCGGGGTGGTAGGGGGAGGGGGGCGGCGGGCGGAGGGTTACGTGCCAGGTGTGGAGGGAGGAGTTTGGGGGGAGGGAGATTGTCGTGTTGGGGGGGGCGGATTGGGAGGATTCGGAGAATTCCTTGTTGTTGTTTCATGTCAGCGACTGCTTTTGGGTTTTGGTTGTCTTGTCTTGTTTATGGGTTTTTTTTTTCCTTTTCCTTTTTTCTTTTTCTTTTCTTTTTCTTTTCTTTTTCTTTTCTTTTCTTCTTCCTTTTTTCTTTTCTTCTTTTTTTTCTTTTTCTT
>AFQZ01000663.1:0-28199 GCA_000222935.2 Aciculosporium take MAFF-241224 | reverse complement strand
GAAAAAAAAAACAATAATGAAACAAGGCGGCAAGCACAATGCGCCGAGTATCCGTACTCGGGGGAAAAGCTACAAAAAAGATATCTCCTTGATCCAACAGCTGGTCATGTTAGTGTTATTAGTGTCGCCAGAATAAAAAAAAGGCAAAATGCTGCCATGAGCGCTTCCCTCCCGTCGTCTTTCTCCACTGAGCAGATCGCCAATTCCCTCGTTTTATCGAGGCCGACTTGTATGCAAGGCCGTTAAGAATGTATAAGAAAAAAAAAATCTCCTCCTGTATTAGTGAGAAATGATTGCGTCGCCGTCGCCGCCTTCAGCACAGCTCATTCCCATCGCGCTAAGAGTTGAGCGTCTTGATCATCATCTTCTGCTTATTCTTGTCCGTAACCAGGACATGTCTGCTTTCAAAGATAATCTTCATTGTTTCAACAATGCGGTGTAAGCTGCTTGCCGCACCGCGCTCTTGAGTGAAGCGGACAATCGTCAAGGGCTGCTTCTTGCCGTGCTCAATCACCGTCATCATCTCGGCAGCGAATTCCACCTCCTTCAAGTTTAGATCTGGCATGGGTCAGCTTGCACACACACATGTCTTCGTCCGCCGCCTTTCACGCCACGGAAGGAGGGGCCGACGGCTTACAGTTCCTAACACCCAATCTCCCAAAGACAATATTGCGCTGCTTGTCAACCTGGATATTTCGTATCCCGTATCTGCGCCATTCTCGCAGCAGAATGACGACTTCTTGACGAGCCCTCTTGCTGGACATGGTCATGCAGAGATAACTGGTAGCTGGCTTCACGCGGAACAGTCTGGTGAGCCAATTCTGTTTGACTTCAATATTGCGAGTGCTGCCCGAATGCAAGGATGCCATCAAAGAACGCCGCTTTCGAACCGACGTTTGGCCATTCATCTGTTGTTTGTCGTGCGATTCACGATTGTCTATAAAATCATTGTCAATGGATATGGCCGGAAAAAAGAAGGAGAAGAGAAGAAGAAACGGGAAGAAAGAGGGGAAAACAAGACAAAAAAAAAACCATACCCTCAATCCTCATCGTCCAGTCTTTGCCTTTATTCTTCCAAAATTGAAAGGTAAAGTTCCTCTTCTTACTGTCCTCGCTGCCTTCCTCGCTCGGCCGGCTATGCTTCGAACGTATCGAGCTACTCGCCTGTTTGGCCCCATCAGTGCTCGAGCTGGTACTAGATTCGGCTCTCGACGTTCGTTTAAACCACGAAGACTTCTTCCTCTTCCGCCCTTCGTTCGCATCGTAGATGTGGTCATCCATCTCCTGGCTAGGGAGCGCCGATTTCTGATGAAGCGGGCGGCCAAAGCTATCCCGACTGTCGCGACTGTGTGGGCTCGTGCCATCTGGTGATTGAAGAGGGTTCCCGGGCGCGGCAGAATTGACCACTCGAATCGTGTGCTCAACCTTGCTGAGATAGTCCATGCCATGGTTCTTCTCATTCGCCCTTCTCATTGGACTGTGTGGAGGCGCCGAGACGATGCGAGCCCCGTCGCCATGGACTCCAGCATTTTCATGAATCGAGGGCAGCGTCGACAGTTTGCGAGACGCTTGGCTGTATGCCGGAGCCGAGACGACCCGCCTATCAGCTTGCTTGCGGACAACAGTGATTCTGCTGGCTTCCTCAATGGTGGCTCCTGCTTCATGGTCTCTATTCGATGCCACTGACCGTTCCGCAGCTCTATCCCGCGTCTTTTGCTTCGCCTGCAAGGCGCCACTGTTTGGCAAAGGCGGCAAAGGACGAGTGTGCCAAGACGAGATGGAAACATCGGTTGCAGGCGATGCAGCGGCGGTTGGGCTGTCGAGGGACAGAGAAAATGGACTGGAGATGCGTCTGCCCTCTGCATCCGTCATTGAAGAGTCGCACTCTGCGTCATCAACTACGATGATGGTCTTGAAGGCCGCATCGCAATCCTTGGCAATGTCGTTGCTGAAGTGACGCAGCTCTTCGTTAAAGATCATCGAGGCACCCGTCTGCTGAGATGGACGGTTCGCAGGCGCGCCCATGGCCTTTGGTATCGCTCCATCCGCAGGTCTCATCATGGACGGGCTAGGCGACCTGTCCGCGGGAGCCGATGAACGTTGCGACGTTGCGCTTTCGTTGACTAATCCTGAAATCGTTCGGCCAGCGACAGAGCCGTACCCGGGCCCGACAGAATTCGATCTTTTGCGAATATGAGAAAAGTCTACACCACGCTTGTGACGAAGACTTGGTACCCGTATCTGAGAAGTTCCTTGTCGGCTACTTCGCAAAGACCCCAGAGATCCACGAGAAGACCGCGGGCGGCTGGTGAGCGAGACGCGAGTGCCATTTGCTCGCATTCGGCGACTGTTCGAGACACTGCGCACTCTGTTGTTGGTTGGTGGTGCAGTGGCTGTTGCCGTGCTTATGACTTGCCCATCACGGTGTACGGTGATCCGCGCCTGGCTTACTTGAGAGTCACATTTCTGTAGCATTCGGCTACCCCGATAGGGGTCGTAATTGTCACCCTCGCCTTCGGCAGCTGTTGAGATGACTGTAAAGCGAGAGACTGAGCAACCGTGACCGTTTGCTCGGGTGTTCTCGAACTGGCAGGTCGAGATACGTTTCTTCCAGATGGCGGGCTTGAGATGGTGATAGTCGCTCATTGAATGAGCTAGTTCAGGTTTGAAGTCTTCCAGTTGCTTGGTCCGATAGTTATGAAGCAACCAATAAAAGGCCTTCTGATCGTTGGACCTAGACAAGGCACGCTGTCAGTTGCAAATCATCCATGTTCATAGTCTAATGTCTAAAAAAGGAAAAGAAAAGACTCTTCTTAATACATGCACATACTCTTCACATGTGAGTTTGAGGGCGAGGTCTTGTTCGCTGAACATGTGCCACATCGACCGAAGCTGCCGCAGGAGCTGAGGGTCAATCTCTGCCCGAGGCACCGGCGAGTATTGAAAGCCCTTTCGAGTGTCCGGCAGTTGGCCCGTGTTGTCTCCAAAGTCGTCAAGGTAGCTGTATTTTTGGACGAGGGGATGCCGCCAGATTTCCTTCATGGTAATTCTTCGATCTGGATTGACTTGGAGCATGCGTCTGATCAGGTCTTCGGCTTCGGGACTGAGACCCCTGGGCATGACGTATTGCCCCTTCTTGGTCTTGGCCATCATTACGCGCAGGTCGGGGTCGTCAAAGGGAAGTGTTGCAGACAGCATGGCGTACAAAATGACACCCATACTCCAGGTGTCAGCCCGATCTCCTCGATATTGTTTGTTCTTGAGCAGCTCTGGGGCAGCATAGTGAGGGCTGCCGCAGGCCGTGGCAAGCTGGTGGTTGGCCGTTTGGTGGAGAGCGGCCATGCCAAAGTCGGCAATCTTGATCTGCAAGTCTGCTGTAATCAGAATGTTTTCGGGCTTCAGATCACGATGGCAGACGTTGAAGGAGTGGCAGTAGGATATAGCGCTCATCATTTGTCTGAAAAAGAAAATGGCTAGTTCCTCGGGGAGGCGCCCTCGAGAGTTGATAAAGGTGAAGAGGTCTCCTTGATCGATGAATTCCAGGATTAGGTAGCTAACGCAAAGTTAGCGTACATGACACTTTAGACACGTTTCTTCATCTCGTCTTTCTTTCTCCAGGAATGTCTCACATTTCGGAACGATTCTCCCATATGTCATAAAGTTTCATGATATTTGGGTGCTCAATAAGCTTGAGAATGGCAACTTCACGCTCAATGGCCATGGGTACTCGCATCTCGCCATTGGTCTCGTCAGGCAAACTGCTATCCCATTTACTCAGGGCAGCCATGGAGCTATCCTGGACAAGATAGGCCATATGTCGATTCACAATCTTGACGGCAGCAAGCTGATCTGTGAGATTGTGCCGGCATAATCGTACGCGAGCCGATGAGCCCTTGCCCAGAGTGCGTCCCAACTGCCATGGTCCGATATGTCTTTTGTAGTTCTTCTTGCTTCGGCTACTTGATGTTGACGCATATGAAGCTTGAGACATGCGCTTGTCCCCTTCGGCGGAATGTGCAGTTTGATGGTGATGTGCGACAGCGGCGGAGGCGGCCCTTGCAATGTCCTCTCGACCTTGCGGCCTTGCACGTGCAACTTGATGATTATTTGATCTGTAAGCGACGTCGCCTTCATCGTGACGCGGCTTGCCTCGGTGATCCAATGTTGGATGCGGCGAGTTCATCCGGTTTGTCGTCTCGGCAAGCGGCGAGCGAACCTTGGCAGCCATTGCATCCGCCATGATGTAGTGTCCGTGTAGAGGTGGGAATTAGCACATGGTATGTCGAAAGCAGCTAGCCTGCGCGTGGTTCTCGTCGCTCTCGTGTTTGGTAGTAGATTGCGACGTTTTCGTATAAAAATGCGAGGTGGTGCAAGTCCAGGTGACAGTAGACGCGAGCCAGATGAATACAAGTCCGCCCTCCTGGACCGAAGCAGGAGCCAAGGTTGGGTTGATTAGGGCAGTTGGATTCAAGGCTTGTCGACTACAGCACCGGAAAGATTGGAGGAAGGAGAGCACAATGTGTCGCGCACAAAAGTAGGGAAGCCCAAAGACACGATGGAGGGAGCTGGAGGAAAAGTGGACGAGCAGGCGAGTTTTGCAAAGATGAGTGCGGAGACGAGAGCAGACAAGAAAAAAAAACGTGACCAGAGCGAAGAATGAAAGCGCAATGTCCTCCCACAATACTACAGATGGGGATTGGGGACGAGACGTGGACGTGGAATGCAATGTTTACTGGGGTGATGGCGGCTGGTGTTTTGGACGTGAAGTACAAGTGAGCAAGTTGACAAATGACGAGCCGACCCAAGGGAGGCGGCCTGCTGGCACTGGCTCTGAGCCTAGACCAGGTGACTGGCATCTGACGGAACGGAGTTGCCAGCTGCCCGGGCCGTCGGGGTGCAGGGGAAACGGGCAAACAGAAGCGAGAAGAAAAAAGATGAAGGGGAAGGAAATGTGACTTTTGAGGTGGGCAGCGTCATTCCAGCCAGTTGCCCGCAACAACAAATCGCAATGTCGCAAGCGAGACTGGCCACGCCTTACCCACCTCTCGAGTGCATGCATCTCTGACCAGCCTGTTGCCGATGTGAGTGTGCAATGACTCCAAAATGGAAGACATGACCGATGGACGCCTTTGCTCGCTTCGGGGCTTGGCAGACTGACTGTTTTCTGTGCTTGTTTTGTTTTTTGGAAGTTGGCTGTGTGGCTTGACGTCATCACCAGTGCCGCTGCACGTCAGTACAACGGCAGACACGTCTGGACCGTTTTTGCAATAACTTGTACTATGTTGCCGCATCATGATTCGGTTTTTCAAGGCCATCCAATCAAAAAAGGCTTTTGTCATGGGATGCTCCCGACCTACTAATGCTGGTGTGTCGGTAGTCAACATTCCAGGCAAGTCAGATACCACAGTTGGGCCGGCCTCGGCATCGTCCATCTTTGTGGTCTATCGCTTCCCGGGTGCAGCAGGTCATAGACAGTAAAGTGAAATAAAGCCCTTGTGACATTGACTGCGATTTCTTCAAGCCTTCGAATGTCAGCTGAGGTGGATGGATTCTGATGCTAGACTGGGAGAGGTGTCCATGTCGCGTCTGGTTCCAAAGCAACTCGACCGGGAATTGTCGTCGACCGTATGGCAGGGTGATCGTCATTTCCGGTAGCTGAATTCCTTTCGATTCCTTTAGAATCTTCTCGCTATTTCTTGCGCTCTGCAATTGCCCATCGGCTCTATCCTGGGCCTCGCCACGAGCATCTTGGCCAAAGAGGCGTGCGAGAGACGACTGGAATTCAAGGGATGTAGTTGAGAACATGGCAACGAAGGCCCACAACGTCAGGTGGGACGTGTGGAGGATGACTAATAAGCTATCCGACGTTCCACGGTCCTTCCTCACGTACCTACCCTGCGGTGATGGTGTGATCGTCCTCGCTGCTGGTCTGCGGTCATCTCCGGATTGCCATGGTGCTGCGTGTCTTCATGTCTTGTGGAATGTTGCCTTCCTGTTGGAGTATCTGTTGTGGTGAACACATCTCCCATCATTGTGACTTCTTGTGGCAACAGAGGTAAATGGTGTTTGTCTCAGCGAGATATGAGCACGTCCTCTTTGCCGTTTGAAACAGGTAGCGCGTCAGTCAGATAGACTGGCATTTACAATGATGCGTTGACAACGAAAAAATTACATAGAATAAAAATGAGAAGAGCCTCATTTTAGAAACATGTCTTTATTTCCACGAGATTAAAAGTTTTGGTATACTAAAAGTAGTCATCATTCATTTTCTCTCTACAGCACATGCACAGCGCAAGGACGCGCATGCCGTCCAGACTCCCTGTTTGTAAGGAGAAACGTGCTTACTTTACTGCGTATGTAGCTTTGTAGATTGAACTAGGAGACGACCCTCCGACAGCTAGCAAGCGCGAAGCGTAATTGGTTTAGTGGTAAAATTCTCCGTTGCCATCCGAGCAACGTCGGGGAGCCCTGGGTTCGATTCCCAGATTACGCAGTTTGTGATCCAATCAAGTAGAATGGTTCATTTCCTTTTATGCATGTCACCTGCACCCCCCCCTTTTTTTTCTCAGTCCGGCCTTTCTTCCTCTCCATTTGCGAGTGAAAGCGAGCCTTGATACCGCGCTGCGGAAATACGTACATGCAAGTTGATGAATTGTCGTTGCAACAAATGACTAGTAATAAGCGCAGAACAGACGTAGTCCGCAAGGCAATCGTAGACGATGCATTCCCCGCTGTAATTGCACCAAGTGGCCAGCTTAAGTACTACTTTACCTATTTCCTAGGAGGTACCTAGTACTTGGTAGATAACAAACGTCGACAACTTCATCATGCCTTGTACCTGAGTCTATGCTGGAAGTGGAAGCGGCCCCACCCCGCACAGCAGTCGCACAACGCGTCCATGCTTCACGCGTTTTCTAATTACCCGATTCCCAGCGTCTAATGTCGAGATTCCTAGCGTCATTAGCCCAAGTTTAGCGGCTCGGCTCCCCCGCGTCCAGACTGCATAGTCTTTGCTTTGTTTTCCAGCAAGCAGCGCCGACCGACCTATGCAGGCGTCATGCCGCCGCTTTCGAGCCGTCGCCGACGGCGTTCCGTGACAGATGACGGCCAGGAGAGCGACAATGGGCCACGTGGAAGCGGTTCCCCCGCGTTGGACTCGCCCAAGCGACGACGACTCGACTCGGAGCTGGAGAGCGATGGAGATACGGGCCTGTCAAGGATGGGAGAGACGGTAGCGAACGGCGTATCGGCCACGGACATGATGAAGGATTTCAAACCAGGCGCCATCGTCCGCGTGACGGTGCAAAACTTTGTCACCTACGAAAAGGCCGAGTTCTTCCCAGGCCCGCACTTGAACATGGTCATCGGCCCCAACGGAACGGGCAAGAGCTCGCTGGTTTGCGCCATCTGTCTCGGTCTCGGATACAGTCCCAAGCACTTGGGACGCGCCGGGTCTGTCAAGGAATTTGTCAAGCATGGCAAGGATTCTGCGACAATCGAAATCGAGCTGCACAGGAAGCCCCGGGATCGAAGCAACTATGTCATCAAAGTCCAGATTCGCCGCGAACAGAACAACCAGAAATGGTGGCTCAACGGAAAGGAAACAAGCCACAAAAAGATTCAATCCTTGATGCGATCTCTCAAGATCCAGGTTGACAATCTTTGCCAGTTTCTGCCTCAAGATCGAGTGGTCGAATTTGCTGCCTGCACGCCCGTTGACCTGCTCCACGAGACGTTACGTGCTGCAGCGCCAGAGGAGATGCTGCAATGGCAAACGCAGCTTCAGGAGCTGCACAAAGACAAGAGGGAGCTCACAGAAGGCGTCAGAACTGATGCGGATGCGCTTCGGAACATGGAAACTCGACAGCAAGGACTACAAGCCGACGTGGATAGGATCCGCGAAAGAGAGGAGATTCAGCAGAAAGTCCAGGACCTCAGATCCGCCCTGCTCCTGGCCAAATACCAGGAGGCCCGAGACAAGCATGCGAGAGCGAGGGACCGCAAAAAGGAAGCCGAGCGGTCCTTGCGGCGCCTAGAATCCGAAAGCGGCCCGTCACTGGAAGCCGTCAATCGAAAGCAGGAGTATGCTGCGCAGATCAGGGAAGCGATTCCGTCCAAGGAGAAGGCCCTGAAGAACGTCGAGGTCGCGACCCAGAGCGTTGCTCGCGATGTTTGCAATGCCGCCGAGGAAATCAATGAGATGAACAACAGATTAGACTCGGAGAAAAAGGGGTTCGAGGCCAAGAGAAAAGAACTGGCCGCCTGTCGGTCGAAAATTACTGCGCTTCAAGCAGATCTCAAGAATCGCCCTGCCGATTTCAATGCCGCCGATTGGAACCAAAAAATTGTAAGCGCCTTCTTTTTTTTGGGAAAAGGGAAAAAGTACTCTCGGTGTCATCACGTAGACGGCTGACAAAAATGGCCGAAATGTAGCGTGCCGAGGAACACCATGTTCGCGAGCTCGAAGCTGAGCAGCGACAAATCCGGGCAGATATGAACGCGTTGAAAGAAAAGGCAAGAGTCGTCATGATGGAAGCGCGGCGGATGCAGAAAGAGGCAGATGCTCTCAACACGCAGCAGGGTCAGCAGGAGAACGCGATGCGCAAGAACTTTCCCGACGTGGCAGCGGGGTGGGAATGGATACAGGAACATCAGGGGGAGTTTGAAAAAGAAGTGTTTGCCCCGCCCATGATCAGCTGCTCCGTCAAGGATGCACACTACTCGGACCAGATACAAGCCTTGCTCCAGCCCGACGACCTGATATGCTTCACGGCGCAGACCAAGGCCGATCACAGGAAACTCACGAGTCAACTTTACGGTGTCATGAGCTTGTCAGTCGTCATTCGAACGTGTTCCAACCCTCTGTCTGCGTATAAGACGCCGGTTGAACGCGACGAGGCAGCGGCGTTTGGGCTGGACGGGTTCGCCGTCGACTATCTAACCGGCCCCGAACCTGTTTTGGCCATGCTCTGCGCGGAGAAGCGCCTGCATCAGGCTGGTGTGACGCGACACGAGCACAACGATGAAGCGTACGAGCGGCTTGTCAACAGCGGCAGGATCAACCACTGGGCTGCAGGTCGGCAGACATATTCTATCCGTCGCCGCAGAGAATACGGGCCTCAAGCCATGACAACCATTACGAAGAACATTTCCAAGGGCCGATTCTGGACGGCGCAGCCGGTTGATGAACAGGAGATGCAGGGGCTGAAGCGAGGAATAGCGGAAGCTGCTGAAAAGAGGGATGCTCTGAAACAAGAAAATACCGCACTCGAAGCCAAGGACAACGAGATTGAATCACAAAAGTCGCGCATTGCCGATAGGATTGTTCGTCTTGTCAAACATGCCATTTGCGTTCTTTTGGGCCAGGGGTCAACGATTTTCACGCTAACAAATACATGAATAAACTAGGCCGTGTTACGCACCGAAAAGAGCGCCCTACAAAAGGAATACCAAAAGTGGCAGTCCCTGCCCGAGAAGATCGGTAAGCGGTTTGTGGTTGCGGGGGTCCCAAGCCCGGCGCTGCAAAAAACGACGTGCCTCGAGAGAACGCTAACACGAAAGCCAGAATCGGAAGAACGTCAAAAGGCCGCGCACGAGCAAGCAATCCGAGATGCCAGGAAGAACCTGCACGATATCCAGTACGACTGGGACAAGGCCGTCATCCGGCGCGCCAGGCTCGTCAACCGCCACAAGCGGCTCACGGACAAGATCCGAGAGGCCTACCTGGCACTCGTCGAAGCCAAAATGCGGCTGCTAGAAGCAGACTCTGATGTCGTGGGCCTGAAGCAGCGCAACGCCAGCATCATGCAGGAGCTGGAGGCCGAGCGGCAGCGGGTGCGGCGAGCGACCGAGGAGACGAACCTCGCGCGGGACATTGGCCGGCGTCTAGGCGAACAGGTCCGCGAGCTTCTCGCCTCGGACGAAGCCAAGCGCGATCTGCTGACGCAGCTCGCCGAGGGCAAGTCAGCCGAGGAGGTGGAGATGGAGATTTCCGCCGAAGAGGCCAAGCTGGAGCTCATCCACGCCGCGAACCCCAACGTCGTCCGGGAATTCGAGAAGCGAGCCGAGGAAATCACCCGTCTCAAGCTCAAGATGGAGGGCGCCAACGAGAAACTGGAGACGCTCACCGCACAGCTCGCCGACGTCATGTCCAAGTTTGAGCCCAGACTCGAGGAGCTCGTCTCGCAGATCAACGACGCCTTCGCCTACAACTTTGAGCAGATCAGCTGCGCGGGCGAGGTACGCGTCCACAAGGACGACGACTTCTCCCAGTGGGCCCTCGACATCCTGGTCAGGTTCCGCGAGGACGAAGCCCTCCAGCAGCTGACGGCCCATCGGCAGTCGGGCGGCGAGCGCGCCGTCTCCACCATCTTCTACCTCATGGCGTTGCAGTCCATGGCGCAGTCGCCGTTCCGCGTCGTCGACGAGATCAACCAGGGGATGGACCCGCGCAACGAGCGCATGGTCCACGAGCGCATGGTGGAGATTGCCTGCCGGGAGCACTCGAGCCAGTACTTCCTCATCACGCCCAAGCTGCTGACGGGGTTGCGGTTCGACGCCAAGATGCGGGTGTTGTGTATTGCTAGCGGGGAGCATATGCCGAGGGAGGGGCGCAAGGTGGACTTTTCGCGGTGTATTGGTGTGCAGAGGCGGTTGATGGCATCGGGCTGATCTTCTCCACACTCTTGTTATCCAGAGCCGCTTTTCTTGTCTCTTCCTTTTCTTTCCTCATTTCCAAAGCTTGTTTGCGTGTTTCAAAACGCTGTGTGCGTGTTTTAAATGCTCGTCTGCCGCGCAGTTCCTCTTCTCTTCTCTGCATAGATACTACGAAACAGGGGGCAACGCGAAACCATAGTTGTGAGTCCCGAGGGCTACCAGTTTGGAGCCCGGCTCTGTCTTGCTGGTTATGCGGCTTGGCCTGGGGCCTCTGGTGTCTTCTCAACACCAGCTGGTTGCAGAGGCGAATGAATACGAGGAGGCCCCTCCCTCGCTGTGTTTCTGTCCGTGTCCCGCGCTGCCCGGCCGCAGGAAAGGATGCCGTCCTTCTCCATCCGGCCCAAGCACCGCTGTATGTGGCCGCCAACGTGAATGTGGGCGGGGGGAGTCTCCACGATTCATGTAGCGAATCGCGGCATGAAGAATACCTACCTACCGACTGAATACCAGCTGCCAGACCTGGTAACCTGGATGAGGAAACCCAACCCCCCCTTTTCTTCTTCTCCTCTTTTCCTCTCCTCCCCCTTCTTGTTTCTCTTCGTTCTTCCTTCTTTTTGAACGTCCCTCCGGGGGCCCTGCCGGGGGCCGCCTGCGGCGAGCTCCCGCCTCCGGCGGACTTTCCTATAATAATAGTAAAAATCTACATAATAATCCTACCTTTGCAAATATCCCTCCGGCGGACTCCCTCGCTATTATACAAGAGCCGCATCGTTGATGCTCCCCCATTCCCGAATATCTGAACATCTCCATCGCTCATCCAACAGCAACATGCGCTCCCCCACGGACAAATCTCTCTCCATGCACCGCAGAGGATGCGCACCCCGAGAAGCGCTGCGGCCGTGCCATTTACGTTACGATAGTGTAGCAAGTCAACGTTTTTTCTTGTCCTTCTTTTGAAGAAGAAGAAAAAAGAAAAAAAAAAAAGAACTTGCTTCTACGACAAAATCAAGAGCACACAGAGACGACCAGTCCCAAAGTCACAACGGCCAAGAAGCCAATCACACCGTACCCGCACCCTGGACAACACGACTCACGCCCAGAAGATGGTAACAAGACAACTCACGAGTATACCCTCGACGCGAAAATTCACCAAAAACATTGAACCATCAACACGAGCTTTTCCCCCGAGGGACTGAAAAACACAAGATAATTGTTCATCACGCGTAGACTGTTTGTAATTGAAATACAAGGACGACAAAATGAAAATAAAATACATTAGAATAGAAAACTCCCAAGATTGACAAGATGTAGCAAACACACACACATACTCACACACACCTAAAAAAAAAGAAAAGAAAAGAAAAAGCACAAAGAAAACAACAACTGTGATATATAAAACAGGTACATGTGAGCAACTCCTTCCCAACTCCCAGTTATCTCCCGACTTTTCTGCAGCATCTCATATCGAGACAAAAGAGACAAGAAAGGAAAAAAAAAGAAGAAAAAAAAAAAAACCGTCAAAAATCTGAAAAGCACGTCAATGTACGATAAAAACGCATGTATGCCGCTGCAAAAGCCATGATGCTCTCCGCTCTCTCCTCTCTCCATGTCACCACCCCAACCACCAACGACAGATCATGATAAAAAATAGCAACAAAGCCAACGAACCACTGGGTATATTTGGTCCTGTCATGAATGTGCGCGCAGCCGACTCTCTCAAGCTTCACCCGTGACGAAATTTTCCGCCGTAGGCGGGAGCTCGCCGCAGGCGGCCCCCGGCAGGGCCCCCGGAGGGATCAACTCTTTTTTTTGCGAGACAGCAGAGCGAGCCCCTCTCGTTCCTTCTAAGCCTTGCCATCTCCGTTGAGGCCATGATTCTCCGTGTCCATCTTCTTTCTCCAGTCGGCAAGGCTCTCGCTGAGGCCCGGGTTCGTGGCGCCGTCTTCGGCTTTCTTGCTGTTCGTCGCAGACGTGTCAAAGTCAAAGTTGTTGCTCAGTCGGTAGTTCTTGTTGGTGGCTTCCCAATGGCTTCGCAGCGTCTCGAGCTCGCTGGCAAGATTGTCAAGCGCGGCGCTGTTCCTAGCATCCGTGTTGTTGCCGCCGTAGTCACTCTCGTTTTCTGAGCTCTCGGTGCGGCTGTGGCCCAACACCATGCCGTTGGTGCTCTCCGAGTTCATACTGGGCGCTTGACGGCTGCGTCGTCGATAATTGTCAACCGAGTGCTCGACCTGGTCGAGAAGCAGCGCCACTTTTTGCTCCGCATCACCAGCACGCTGCTCGAGAAGCGCGTTCTCCGACTTGTAATGTTCCAGCGTCTTGATCGCATCGTCTCGCTGCTTCTTGCTATCGGCCACCTCCTTCTTCAGGGATGCGAGAGCCTTCTCCAGCTTGGACCCCGAGACTTGCGTTTCCGTTAGCAAAGACTGAACCCTTTGCTTCAGCCCATCTCGTTCCCCTTCCAACTCGTCGTTCTCCGCCTTGAGGCGCCCGTTGTCCTTTTCGTATTGGCTAATTTGGTCCTTGAGCTGCTTCAGCACCTTCTCCGCGCCCCTGAAGCAGTACACAGCCGACATGTAGTCGCTCTCGAGCTGTTGGATCTTCTCGCGGTACGCCATCTCCGACTCCTGTTGCTGCGCCGCAAACTGCTGCTTGCTATCCTCGTGAGCGGCAGCAGCGGCCGCAAGCTGCATCTCCAGATCCCGTAGGCGTGTTTGCTGCTCGGGAGACTTCGTTGTCGGGCTCGTCAGACTACGGGACCTCATTGCCGTCGTGGGGCTGATGCCACGTTCCGCCAGGATGTCCTTGAGCGCATTGTACTGGACCGTCATTGCATTCGTCTCGAGCTGTTGCGCCGCGAGCTTGTTTTGGAGATCCGTGTGCCCTGCCATCAGGCTTTGCGTCTCTCTCAACGAGGACTGCAGTTGTCTTCTTATGGCAACGCCCTCCCTACTTGATTGCTCCTGATACTGCTCCAGACCGGCGATGCGCTCTTCCGCACTTCGCAGCTTCTCCGCAGCGCTGTCGGCTTCCTGTTGATATTTCCTGACCAATTCATTGCTGACTGCGACCTGTCTCTCGAGGGCCAACGTGCGTTCGCTATTATCACCTTTGCCTACGTCACCCATGTGGCGGCTGGACAACTTGTCGAGTCCTGATAAGAGCGCCTGGCGATGGGTTCGTGCCTCGGTGGCGTGCTTCTCAGCCAATTCCTCGGCATCGCGGAGGCGCTGGGTAGCGGTGGCTAACTCGGTTGCACGAGCATCGTGTTCCACCTTCAGCTTCTTCAGCTTATCTTCCATCTTTTCGCGAATCGTGCGTTCTTCTTCAAGCTTATTTTCGAGGTGAGACCTGGCATCCTGCGATGCCGTCACGGCATTTCGCAACGACTCGAACGTTTCGTCGTGAATCCTGGATGAGCCAACAGCCTCATTGTACTTGGATTCGAACTCTCTCCGCTCCACCGTCATCAGCTCCAACGCGGCCACGGCTTCGGCACACTTTACCGATTGTTCACGGGCGTCCCGTTGCACCGAATGCAGCTCCGCCTTTAACTGACTGACCTCGGTGGATGTTTGCTGCTTATACGCCTCCAAGTCTGTCAACCGCTTCTGTGCAGCAGATGTGGTGTCGTCCGCTAGCTGGCGAGCATTTCGCTCTGCCGCCAACTCGTTCTTGAGCTGCTCCGCCTGCGACCTGAGATCCTTGTGTAAGTGCAATGCCGTAGCCAGTCTTTTGCCCAAATCACTCGATCGATCACCCGGCTCGTCGCGTTCGCTATCCATTTGAGGAGTACTCGCCAGGCTTCCGCCCGTCTGCGCCGCCAGCTTTGCCTTGGCATACACCGCTTCCTGGACGGCCGCATCGCGTTGCTTCTCCGCCTCAGCAATCTGCTTCGCAGCAAGGACTGCCTGCTTGTCTACAGAGCTCTGTACATTTGCCAGTTCCATCCTCATAGCCAACAACGCTTCAATAAGTGGTCGATCTTCGTCGTCAAAAGTCTCGGCCGCTTTGGCGTCGAGAGAGTGCATGGTTGCCGCAGAAACATATCCTGATTTTCGCGCCAGCTCCAATTCGGAAGCATACCATGCGTTTCGGTTTCTCGCCGCGTCTAATTCTTTGAGCAGGACAACGGTTTGTGAGTTCCTGTTTGAAGATCGTCGAGATATTGGGTTGCTGGGTTGTCGTGTAGGGGGGGGAGATAAAGTACGCATGGCCCTCGCCCCCGTCTCGGCTGAGCTGTCTACCGAGCCTTGAAGTTGGCGATGACCCAACTGACCTCCCCTGCCTGAGTCGACAGCAGAAGAATCTTTTTTTGATCCGCTGCGTCCTAATTGCCCAGCCTGAGCCGGAGATGTAGCGGGTGTTGGTCGTCCATTGACCGCGGCCACGTCATTCTCGGCTGCTCCACCAGCGGCATTGGCAGGAACGGCTGCGGCAGTGGATGGACTGGGCGTTGTTTGCGAAGGGATAGACAGGTCAGTCCGGTCCGCGGAAGCGCCTCGTCCCCGGCCCATGCTTGAATTTTCTACAGTCGTGGGTTTCGCTGGAGTTGACCCTTGGGGAGGTGGTCCTGCGGGACTGGGTGTATTCCCAGCTCTGGGAGCCTTGGATGGGGGAACTTTGGAAGGGGGGTTTGACGAAGTTCCTGGCTTTTTCTGCAAGCTGGTCGACGAATCCGGTCCTGCAGGTGTAGGAGAACTGTAGCCGTTGGCAGATGTAGCGCCCGGGGGCGTTGCCGCAGCCGCAACCGTAGGAGCAAATCCTGGTTTTTTGTACTCTTGTGAAGCAGAGGCTGGGGGCAGCTGCCGGATCGAGGAACCTCCGGTGTCGCTCATGCTGGGTCGGCGGAGACCTTGAGGGGCGCGCTGGGCACCTTGCTGGCCATCGTTGGGATATCGAATCTTAGTCGTATCAAGAACATACATGATGCCTAGATCATTGATGGTGGTAGTGGCTGAGCTAGGCTCGCCACCAAGAACGACGATTGACTTGCCAACCGTAGTCATGCTGTGGCCGGATCGTGGGGAGGGCGACGGCCCCATGTTCTGGAAGGTGTACCATCTTTGGGAGCTGATCCTAAAGGCGGCCAGGTCTCCTAGATCGATCCCCTCCTCGGTGCGACCACCGAAAATATACATGACATCGTCGACCACAGCAGCTGCATGACCTTCTCTCGAAGTAGGTATGTAGCCAATACAATCCAGCTGGACCCAGGAGTTCAAAGCTGGATCGTAGCACCACACATCGTTAAACCACTGGAAACCGTTTGTTCCACCGAATCTGGTCCAGGACATCCGAGGTTAGTAAACCGCCTCGTTCTCACCCTGCACCGTCCCCCCTCCCTTTGGAAAAAAGAAAGAAAAAGAAAGACGAGCAGCAAAGTGGCCGTTACTTACAAATACATTTTGTCGTTGTACGTGATCAGAGAGTGGTTCGTACGCGCAGCTGGCTGGTTGGGTGAGTTGTCGCCTGGTAGTAGGATTTCCCACGTGTAGTTGGGCGATTGCAATTGGTTCAGGTCAAAAGCAGAGAGATCGTTCATGAAGTACCCCTCAACCTGACCTCCGAATATGTAAATCTTGGACCCCAGGATGTTGAGCGAGTGACCATATCGCCCAGGAGGGCGAGTACCGGCAGGCAAAGCGCGAGACCAATGTCTCGTGGCTAGGGGTCATTGTATTAGCTCCCTGTCGTTGCTTGTCTGGTGGATGGGCGCTGACGGCCACGTCTTCATTTCCACTTACATGTGTTCAGTAAATACAGCGTCTGGTCGAGAACGTCAGACTCTTCAATCTTGGTATCACCGCCGTATACTATGAAGGCATTGCCAACAAGCAAACTAGCGTGGCCGACTCTGGGACCTGGGCCCTCGGCCGTGGTTGCGAGCGGGTAGCAGGCCAGGTTGCCACCAGCCTCAATCATCCAGAGATCACCCTTGACGGTCGAGCTGTTGATTAATCCACCCATCATGTAGATGTCGCCTTCTTTGGAAGCGGTCGCGTTGACAGCAGCGCCATATCGAGGAAAGGGGGATGGATTCGACGTTGTGTAGGTGAGGCGCCGTTGCGACCAGGGATATAGGGAGGCATTGGGGTTCGATGCTGCTGAGCCATTGCGAAGCTGCTTCGAAAGACGAATATCAGACAAGATGTACAGAAATAAATCTCAGGACGAGGACAGAACGCCCCAGCGACTTACGGCCAAATCCGAGGACTGCGCCTGTTCCAGACTCCCGCCGCGACGCATCTGCTCGGGACTGGTTTCGTCAACAGAAGTCAGGCTCCCAGTAGGTGTTGCTCGTTGAACGGCATTTTTATCATCGCGGGCCATGCGAGCGCCGGCACT
Organism: Aciculosporium take MAFF-241224; assembly: GCA_000222935.2. Lineage (NCBI taxonomy): Eukaryota > Fungi > Ascomycota > Sordariomycetes > Hypocreales > Clavicipitaceae > Aciculosporium > Aciculosporium take. The sequence continues at coordinate 11,198 of AFQZ01000663.1, read as the reverse complement.
CTGAACAGATCCCTGCGACCCTGGGTTACCATCGCGACTGGACAAGGCACGGTCCTGGTTCTTCTTGGATTTGAACAGGAAGGCCATGGTTGCCCGGGGACCGATGGGCCGGTCAGCTCAGGAAAAGGGCAGAGAAAAGTCGTTGTCAATGGCCGTTGGGTCAAAAGCGTGGTTCGGATTTAAAAAAAAAGAAGAAAAAGAAGAAAAAAAAAGAAAAAGAAGAAGAAAGTTCGATAGAATTGCGCGACTGAGAGTGGAGTATGCGATGCGCTGTCGAGGCCGACAAAACCAGATCGAGATAGCGAGCGACGAGTTTCAGGTCAGATCTGGCGACGTCGCGAGCCGTCGGACACACGAGGAATGGATGTCGAGGGTGCGGAGGCCGAAAGGGAACACGAAGGACGAGGCACACGAAGCCTAATGGCGAAAACAAAAACAGCAGCAGAAGCAGCGGCAGACGTGAGCAAGGGAATCGGCGCCCGAGTCTGAAGATGGCTGGGTGAGCATCTATCTGGTGGGCCAGACAGAGTTAGGGAGGTTGTCAACGGCTTCTTGCTTCTTGGCGAGAAAGCCAGCCGCCTTTGTTAGACGTGAAGTGGATTCCAGAATGGGGGGGTGGGCGGCGTCAGGGGATGGATGGCGAAGGAGGCGGGCAACATGAAGAGTGGTGACTGGCGTCTAGTGTCGAACAACGTGTCGCCAAGAACGGCAGGAAGGGCTACGTACTGTACATCCACGTGTACCTACTAGGTACCTAGGTACCAAGGTTGGCAGGTAGGAGTACCTAATGCAACACGCTGGCCCCAGGCATGTACAATGTACAATCAATGGATCGCAACAGCTGTTGGCAAGTGACAAGGCATCCGTCAATGAATTAGCTCTTGCGCACAACGTGACGTGACCAGACCGAACCCTTTGTGCTCAATCCGGTCCAAGTCTTGTTTCTTTTTTCTTCTTAGTCCTGTTTCAATCTTGGGCTGTCAGAGCTTAAGAGCATGTGCTGGATCCAGGATGGGGTTCTGGTCTCCAGCCGCCCGCCCAGCTCCAGCACCAGCACCAGCATTCCAAAGTGTCGGGTCACGGGTGCCTCCAAAGTGCCCGGCTGTCTCCAAAGCAAGCAGCTGGAAGCAAGCAAGCAAGCAAGCAAGCAAGCAAGCAAGCGAGACGGCGAGACAGCGTAACCCAAGTACCCGGCCTCTCCGGTCTCGTTCGTCATGCACATCATCTTCACGAAACCCGTCCTGGCTAAGCATTGCTCGATGCACCTGCGGCCGTTGAGAGTCGGAGTGCATGCAGTCGGGCGACTCTGCCCTGTCCTCGACTGCAGGCTCGGTGCTGCTGGCATGGGGAAATTACCTTAAGTACCTACTTTAAGTACTTAGTAAGTAAGTACTTAGGTACCCAGGTACTTCCTAGGCATGGAAAAGGGGGCGTGCGAGTTGGGTGCCAGGCACAGATACTCCTTGGGTACCTCGGCCGGGAAATCAAGGGGCTGGTCAGGGCTTGGCGGCATCCACTTCTGCCAGTCATCTTCGTCCGTGGGCATGACCAGACCCTGACCAGAGAGCCAGCAACGCATCGACCAGACCCGAGTGCTTTGTACCTTTATGTCCCTTTGCAGGATGGCAAGGATAATTTCCATGCCGTCGTCGACTAAATCCTCCGTACCATGGTCCACAATGCCATTCCTTGTTTCCAGGCCCGTCTTCTCACGGGATCTCACATTAACCAGGCCTCTGCATAATCGCCACTGTGTGAACAATCCTTGTTTATTGAATATTGAATGCACAACTTTCACCAGGCAGCAACATAAGTTTACAATACATGTATATAGTATTTATACACACACTATGTCTGCACATATTAATAGCTGTCTCACCTACGTACAAGCTCCCACTGTAGTACCTAGGGCACAAACATTTGGCAGAGTCCGAATCGGGGAATTGACAGATTTTCTTCTCCCTGTTTCCTTCGAACCGCAAGCGATTCTTGACAAGTATCAGCTCAAGTACCAGCATCTAGTTGGCGCCCTCGATGTGCTGCACCACGGCCACTTCAACGATGCAAACATGGGATCTGGGAATATCGGGTGTTTCCTCAACCGGTGTGACTATCTCTGCGAAAAGCCAAAAATAAATCAAATGACTGGCAACGAGAAGGAGTCCACGGCATTCCCTTCTCGATGAACCACGTCCAACAAGTGCTTGTTTATTGTTTCGGTGTCTATATCAACATATACTTTTGCAGCTTCCCGAGCTTTCCTTAGGGCAACCTTATAATGCATAGCTTTAATAAGACCTATCAACCCTTATATCAGGCCTCCTTCTTAAGCTAATGCTACTAATAATCCCAAACGACTCATTACTCTTACAATAGTTCATGAGATATGTACAGCTATGCACATTCAACAAACCTGCGTTTCCTACTTCTTCCACGTGTAGGCGATTTCGAATCATCAAAAGTGCATCCTCCTCCCCAGCTGTCAAATTCAAATAGTTCAGAGTCTGAATCTGGCTCATGAAGAGCTTCCCCGAAATTCTCATCTTGGTCGACGTCTCTTGACCTTTTTTTGGGGGTTTCAGTTCTAGATCTAGCCGCTTTAAGTATGAGGTCGCGCCTTTCTGGGCTCGCTTCTTCTATCGTGAACCTTTCTGAATCTTGATCCCATACTTGCAGTACCAGTGACTTGGATCTTGTAGTAAGAAACTCATTAAAGATACTTGGAGAGAAAATCGTCCATGCGAAACGGGCAAATAAAAACTCCAAAGATACTCCACGTACTCCATCATGCACTTCTCTGTTATGCCACAGTTTCATTATTTGTTCGTCCCTCATGGACACAAAAATATGACCGACAATCATAAATGGATGTTGTATTTCAGGTGTGGTCTCGCTTATTGAACCTGGCTGTAGAGACCTGGATGCTGTCGCTTGTTGATCTCTCTCAATTGCCTTTGGTATAAAGCAGAAGAGCCGCTCATTAAACAGCTTATGTATATCTCGTCGCAAATAAAGGAAATTTGTTGGAGAATTAATTGTGTGTGCTGAAAAAGAGGTTGTATAACCGTACCTATTCAGAACGTGTTAGTTGTGTCTTTATGGAAATAGCGTTGGAAGTCCTACCCAACCATTCTGTTGTCTGTGAACCATTTCAACTGCGAGAGAGGGACAAGATGAGCGCCTTCGACTCCATAACGATAGTCTGTCAACACACAAGGACCCGGTACAGGCACAGTATTGAGATAGGGTCTGATACTTTCCCAGAGTGGCGGAAGATTACCATGAGGAAATGACCAGTCTTTGAAACGTGGGATAACAGGATATGGTTGACTAGAGTCTGTTGATGCTGAGGTGCTTAACGGTGGCAAACAGAAAAAGCAGCGTCGTTCTCGAAGGATCCCGTCACTAGGTGGATTAATAGGTACATTTCCGTCTCTCTGGAGAGAGAAGTAGCCGTCCCAGCGGTTTCCGGTCAGAATGCCACAAGCTATTCGAATCGTTTCGTAGTCAATACCTCCGTCGTCAAACGCGGGCACAGAGATAAGTGCAATGTCAGTCGACGTGTACCCGGGATGCAGTATTCTTATTTTTTCAGCAGGCAGATGTGTTGACACATCGCCGATAATAGGTATTTCACTAATCCGACGACGTAGATTCAAAGGCATTTGATTATTGATGGAAATCAAAGTGCTTTTTTTTCAGGTAGATGTAGAACGTGAATGTGGGATGATGAGATTCTTCAGTGTGGACAGGTATTTAAGTGCTGAGTTAGAGTACGTAATCAAGCGGCCGGTCTGACCAAAGCCGCAAGCCAGACGTACTAGTGTTGGCAAGCGCGATGCACCTGGTAGCTGAGTGACAGGCGACAGTTGCAGGGCGTCACATGAACCATTAATGGCCTTCACAGATAGCATGTTGATCATCTGCTGTACTAAGTATCCATATGCCACCTGGATTGCTGTAGGTTTGTTTGTGCAGTGCCTGCCTATAGACATGAGTCGATTCTTGCAAAAAAATGTCTCGGAAGTGATGGGAAGTGGTGAACGGGTGCATTGTAATGCAAATTTGCCATGAACAAGGTTGGTTCTGGTGGACAGCTGGCATACAGCTGGCGTGCAACTGGCCGCCCTCAGCCTCATCCGATGTCGTCTAGTCGAAGAAACACACAACAGACGACTTTGAGTCTTCGCATCAGAGAAAAAAGAAACAGATGCCACCCGCCAAGACATGTGTAAATCGGCTGCTGTTGAGATTCGCATTCTTGCCAGTTATTCCGTTCCACCGCTTGTTACGTAGACGTCTTTGTCTGTAGCGCATCCGACGACTCTTCCGTGGTGTGGCTGCGGACCACGCTAGGATATAAACACCTGGCCGACACGAGAACCTCCAGAGTCCAGACATTCTGCTTTTGCGCCGCCCGGACTGGCCCTTCCTCGATCCATCGCAGACCGGCAAGTGGCGCGCGACAGAGAATCACACCAGGAGTTTTGATTTTGCATGCACCAGAACATTGAAACAGCAAAGCATTTGAAGCCTGGCCGGACAAGCTGCGCAGGCCATCCGCCATCGATGGGTCAATGACAGCCACCTCGACCCAACTTGCTAGCAAGCTGGCGCAGCAAGCGGCGGCAGCGGCAGTCCCATCCATCCACAGTCCCCATCCAAAGTCCGTCCCATTGTCTCCGCACGCCCAGCCAGTAGTAGCAGTGTGAGCACCACCACCACCCGAGCTGCTCCAAGTTGACTTCCTCCTCCTCACGCTGAGCTGACCTGCACCACAAAGCGTCGTCGCCCACGCGACCAGGCGATTTTCCCCAGCGCGACACAGGGGAGCTCTGCGGCCATGACACTACGCTCCGATCAGAATGGGTTGCTGGCGTCGCTCCCGACTACCAATGGCGAGACAACAACCTCGAGATTCCGTGCTCAAGCTGACATGGCCCCTGAGCGCGGCGACGACCTCTCCAACGACACGGGTGATGATGTCGGGCCGTCCAGCATTCCTGGCCGCAAGAATGGCATGGTCGCTTCGGGAGGACGGGACGATTTCGAACACGAGAGGCCTAAACGAACAGTCAAACCACAGTTGCAGCGATCCAAGAGTGATTTCGCACCACGCCCTGTCGAGGGTTCCGACAACGAGGATGGGGCTCATGGATGGGGTGCGCGGCACGGCTTCGAGGATCACTATCAATCCGAGCATATCATTTCACAGCTAGCAAGTGTGCGTGCCTAACCCCTCCCTCGTTCGCATATCTCCAGAAAAGTCTTGCTGGTCGCCGCTGCTTGAGTTGCGCAAATGGGACACGTGCCTGTCCCGTTATGATTGTGACACCACCGTGATGCGGATGCGAAATTTCGCCAGTGGCCAGACGATCCCGTGGGATAGCGTTTGCAGTGCAATGACTCGGCTTATTGGGAAAGCCCCCATTCATTCGACTTTGTTTGTGGTCACATGCTGACGATGCTCTATCAGAATTGGTACATGTATTTTACGGACAAGCGGCACGAGACCAACGGGAAACCGAAGCCCTTGGAGTACGAGCTCCAAGATTGGAGACAGAGAGATAGGCTCAAAACCGTTTCCGCAGCATTGGCTCTGTGCTTGAACATCGGGGTCGATCCGCCCGACCACTTCAAGACAAAACCTGGTCCGATACTCGAAGCCTGGATCGACCCGAAAGTGCCCCCCGTCCAAAAATCACTCGAGACGATCGGCAAGAAACTTCAAGAGCAATACGAGACCTTGGCTATTCGGGCGCGTTATAAGCAATACCTGGATCCATCATCAGAGGAAACCAAAAAGTTTTGCGTGTCGTTGCGCCGCAATGCCAAAGACGAACGAGTCCTGCTGCATTACAATGGTCACGGCGTGCCAAAACCTACTGCCTCTGGGGAAATTTGGGTATTCAACAAGGGCTATACACAGTATCTTCCGGTGTCCTTGTACGACTTGCAGAACTGGTTGCAAGCCCCAACGATTTTCGTGTGGGACTGCTCGGAAGCCGGGAACATTGTCTATAATTATCACCGGTTTGTGGAGAAGCACGAGGAGGAGGAGCAAGACGCGGCGGATCGAGACCCTCATTATGAGAGGACGAATTACCGACCATATATACATCTGGCCGCCTGCGCCATCAAGGAAAATCTCCCGACCGACCCGCGTTTACCGGCTGATCTTTTTACAGCATGTCTGACCACGCCTATAGAAATGGCGCTGTGGTTCTTCGTGCTCCAGAATCCGCTCAAGACCAACTTGACACCTGAACGAGCCAAGGATCTTCCAGGGCGTCTTCAGGAGAGACGAACACCACTCGGCGAGCTGAACTGGATTTTCACTGCCATTACCGATAGCATTGCGTGGACCACTCTCCCCCGAGATCTGTTTCGCAAATTCTTTCGCCAAGATCTGATGGTGGCTGCTCTATTCAGGAACTTCCTCCTGGCACAGCGGGTCATGATGGTTTATGGCTGTCATCCTCAGTCCTACCCAGCCCTGCCCGACACCCACCAGCACCCGCTGTGGGAGACGTGGGACCTGGCTGTCGACATGGTCCTGGCGCAGCTGCCTGAGCTGGAGAAGAAGGAGAAGGCCAAGGCAGAGGGTATCCATTACGAATACGAATACCAGAACTCCACCTTCTTCACCGAACAGTTGACTGCCTTTGATGTATATTTGACAAGGGGAGATGCCATGGCACGGCGGCCCCCGGACCAGCTCCCTGTCGTTCTGCAAGTCCTACTCAGCCAACAGCATCGTGTGCGGGCTCTCATCTTGCTGGGTAGATTCCTAGATCTCGGGCCATGGTCAGTCCAACTGGCCCTTAGCATAGGCATATTTCCTTATGTTCTTAAGCTTCTGCAGTCTGCCGCCGCCGAGCTCAAGCCCGTCATGGTCTTCATCTGGGCAAGGCTCATTGCGGTAGACATATCCTGCCAACAAGATTTGGTCAAGGACAGCGGGTACAGCTATTTTGCGCAAATCCTGAAACCTTCGGAGGGTCTTCCCGTTGTTGATAGCGATGAGCACAAGGCCATGTGTGCCTTTATTCTCGCGATGCTGTGCAAGGATTACAAGAAGGGACAGGATGTGTGCAACGAGACAGACATCATGATTTATTGTCTTGCCCACTTGCAAAACGAGAACAACCCGCTTCTCCGACAATGGGCGTGCCTGTGTATCAGTCAGCTATGGCAAGACCTGCCAGAGGCGAAGTGGCGGGGCATCCGGGAAAATGCCTATGCGAAGCTGGCATATTTGATGAGGGATCCCTGTTGCGAAGTCCGCGCGGCCATGATCCATGCACTCACCACATTCTTGGGCATCCCAGACCTGACGGAAGAGGTGGCCCGTATCGAAGAGTCGATAGCCTGGACGATCCTGGAAATGGGCACGGATGGCAGTCCGATGGTTCGAAAGGAGTTTGTCTACTTCATCTCCCGGTTCGTTTCTCGGTTTGAGAGCAAATTCCTCGTGGCGGCCTACGAACAGCTGCAAGAAGAAAAGGAGTACCTCCTCTTCCCACCGCGGGATGACGGCCGTGATTACAAGATGGGACTACATTACGCGCGACCTGAAAACAGGAAAAAGGACGGCACTATCAAACCGGCAGCCCATGGGCTCTCTCACAATACCGTCTACATGGCGTGCTGGAAGCATGCCCTGATCCTCAGCGTCGACCCCCACCCCGAGGTTCAGCGTGAGGCCACGCTCGTTGTCGATTATGTCCACCACGCCCTGATCAATTCCACTGTGGGAGAAGCCGCCCAGATCCTAATGCGGGAGATTCAGGCACGGGCAAGACAGGCCTCTATCCTGGGAAATGCAACACCAACTGCGCAGAAATCCAGTCTTGATGGGCAGGAAAATTCTCCGCTGCCATCACCTGGGCTGCTGCGGCGAACGGCCAGTCTGCTCTTCCAGTCGTTTGTCGGAGGCGAGGACAGAACAAGGCCGGCTACTCTCGCAAGGCCTGGCGGCTGCGGCCCCCCAGCACCATCAGCCAAGTTCGCTCCAGATCAAATGACTGCTCCTCCGGATCAGATCGACCGAGCGGCAGCGGCAGCGACCTATAATGTCGCATGCGAGCCAACGGCTGGTGCCTATGAGGAAAGAGACCTTTCTATGCCACCTAGTCTGCCACTCAGGAGCAAATTCCTCGACTGGTCCATTGAATATTTTCGTGAGCCACAAATGAAGCCGAGCGAGGCTGACGAGCCCGGTAGCAACGAGTACAATGAGCGTCTGTGGAGGAGATCGCGTAACGAGACTATGCTCAGGGAGACTCAGCCGCTCAAGCAGATTGCGGGCACGCACAAGTGGAACAACCAGCTCGGCATCGTGAATAATGGTGCCCAGCCGGCGAAGATGACGTTTCATCAATACGAGGATCACCTGGCTGTGGCGGATGACGGCAACACCGTATACCTATGGGACTGGAAAAAGCAAAGCAGGCTGAGCCGATTCTCCAATGGCAACCCGGCGGGATCCAAGATTAGCGACATGAAGTTCATCAACGAAGATGACGAGGCATTCCTCATGACGGGCTCGTCGGACGGCGTGATTCGCGTATACCGCAAGTACGATTCAGGAGAAGAGGTTGAGCTCGCGACGGCTTGGCGCGCGCTGACGCACATGGTTCCCAGCAACGTCAACTCGGGCATGGTCTTTGACTGGCAGCAGGTGACGGGGCGGGTTCTCGTGGCGGGCGACGTGAGAGTGATTCGGGTCTGGTATGCCGCGCACGAGACGTGCATCATGGACATACCGGCCCGGTCCGGCTCGTGCGTAACATCGCTGACGTCGGATCAAATGACGGGAAACGTGTTTGTTGCCGGTTTCGGCGACGGCGCCGTCCGCGTGTTTGACACGAGACTGCGGCCGCAGGACTCCATGGTGCGCAAGTGGAAGGATGAGTCTGACCGGCAATGGATCAAGAGCGTGCACATGCAGCGAGGCGGACAGCGGGAGCTGGTCAGCGCCAGCCGCAACGGCAAAGTCAAGGTCTGGGATATACGGATGGACAGAGCGCTGCACTCGTTTGAGACGACGCGGGATACGCTGCGGACGGCGAGCACGCACGAGCATTTGCCCGTCTTTGCAGTGTAGGTCTTTTTTTTTTCTTTACTTGGCCATGTGACGAAGTCTCGGACTGGCTTTTCTCCCTGTCTCCCTCTCTTTCCTTTCCTTTTTTTTTCTTTTTCTTTTTCTTTTTTCCCTCCCTTCTCCGCTAACTCGTGTTTTTTGTTGATAAATAGAGGCACATCGCACCACGCCGTCAAGGTATTCAACCTGAACGGCAACCGGCTTTCTCGGCTCGAGCCCTATTCTAGTTTCCTGCAGCAGAACCGAGGAAATCCCATCTCGGCGACGGCCTTCCATCCACACCGGCCGATTCTGGGTGTTGCAGCCCGTGGTGATAATCACATCAACCTCTTTACGTGCGAGAAGGCGGAGGCTCTGCACTTTGGCTAGAAGCCATCTGGCAAATGTGCCAAGACGTACTTGCTGCGATCAAACTCATTATGATACCCGCCCGCTTACGCCGATAGACGTCCTTTATCTTTGCACTGACTTTTTTCACTTGTTTTACTTTTCAATTCTTCTTCTTCCTTTTTTTTCTTTTTTTTTCTTTTTTTTCTTTTTTCTTTCTTTCTTTCATTCATTCATTCATTCATTCATTCATTCATTCATTTTTTCTTTCTTTCTTTCTTTTTATTTTTATTTTTCATATCTCGTGGAATGAGTGCGGGGGATGGATCCGTGATCTGCAGATACCTCCGACAGACGCTTCACGTCGTGTATTTGTAGCTTTCCCAAACTGATGAATCTTAATGACGTCTTTTTTTTCACGGCTCGCTTGTCTGTTCTGAGCTCACGTGCTGGTATTCTAGGAGTCTCCTCTTTTTTTTCTTTTGATGCGGATTCGGCGGAGGTCAATGACGGAGACTTGGGGTTGTCTCTTTCTTGACCAGCAAAAGGCGTTGGAGATGGGAGCATTTTTTGTCCATTTTGCGTAGTCGGCGGGTTTACCTGCGTAGATTATTCTTGCGTCAGATTTTCTCCGTGCCGAGACTTTGCAATATGGACCATGTACGGAAGAAACGGAGCCTTGGTCGTTGTCGTGGCTGGATGCGTCACCGTACATGGCCGAGGTGCCCAGGATGACAAAGTCAAGTTGAAAAGAATGTATGCCCCGCCACCAAAGACGGGTTGGCGCCACGGTCGGTTGGGCGGGGCAGAGCCGCAACGCAGCTGTGCACGGTGCAGCCCCGCCATCCAAAATTTGTCGACGACAATCCGTCGACTCACCTTCTGCCCCGCCTCGCCGTCTTTTGTCTTTTCAGACGCGCACCCGTGATACTTGGCCAGACGGCGTCGAAGCCAGTGGCCGGAAACGACGTCTTCTGAAACCGCAAACCACGTCTGCTTGCCCGCAGCCCCAGCACCCTCTCCTTTTACCCCGCACGCACGGCGACAGCTCCCGTCAGAAGAACAAGTCCATTATGGCCGACAACCCCCCCCCGCCCGCGTCCCAGCCCGAAGGCACGGCCAAAGCAGGCACAGAAGAGGAGGCCGGACCCTCGAAAAAGGCCCTGAAGAAGGCCGAGGCCAAGGCCAAGAAGGAGGCCGACAAGGCAAAGCGCGCGGCCGAACACCAAGCCAAGCAGGCGGCTGCCAAGGCGGCCGCCGGAAACACGCAAGATCTCGCCAAGGACAACTACGGGGCCGCCACGCCCCAGACTGCCGTCTCCTCGCCGCGCGTCCACCTCCGGGCCATCCAAGAGGCGCACCTCGGCACGACGGTCAAGCTCCGGGCGTGGATCCAAAACGCGCGCATGCAAGGCGCGAGGATGGCCTTTGTCGAGCTCCGCGAGGAGCGCGACTGGGCCATCCAGGGCGTCGTGGCGGCCGGCCCGGACGGGAAACCCGTCTCCAGACAGATGGTCAAGTGGATCGGGGCCCTCGCCCTCGAGAGCTTCGTCCTCGTCGAGGGCACCCTCCAGAAGCCGCTCGAGCCGGTCAAGAGCGTGCGCGTGTCCAACTACGAGCTGCACATGACCAGGTGCTACTGCGTCGCGCCCGGCCCGGAAGTCCTCGGCATGGGGCTCGTGGCAGCGGGGAAGCCCGTCGTCAACTTTGACGACGAGGATGCCGCCGCCGCCGCCGCCGCCGCCGTGGAGGAGGAGGAGGAGGG
>AFQZ01000664.1:0-28203 GCA_000222935.2 Aciculosporium take MAFF-241224 | reverse complement strand
CTTCTTCTTCTTCTTCTTCTTCTTCTTCTTCTTCTTTTCTTTTCTTCTTTTCTCCTCTTCTTCTTCTACTTCTTCTTCTTTTCTTTTTTTCAAAAAGAGAGAAAGAGAAGAAAAGGAGAAAGGGTGGCGGAGGGGAAGAGGGTGATGGACATACGTACTTTTGCGATGCGCTTGGTAGACATTTTTGTGATGACGGGGGGTTGGGTTATTTTGGTGTTTGTTTTGTCGACGTGGGTTTGCCAATGGTTGGATTATTTATCCGCGGTCATTGCCTTGCAACACACTCGTTTTCGGATTCGCAGTCGTGGGACGGCAGGGAGTGAGGTGGGGGGGGGGGGGGGGTTCTGGCGCGACGGGTTGGCGGCGGAAGGTAGACAGACGTTGGGTTTGGACGCTGATGCTGACGTTGGCGTTGGGTTTGGACGCTGATGCTGACGTTGGCGTTGGGTTTGGACGCTGATGCTGACGTTGGCGTTGGGTTTGGACGCTGACGCTGACGTTGACGACGGGCGACGGGCAATGGAGTGGTGTTGAAGCTGGAAAGCTATCCGGCCGCCGCTTTCTTTGGCTTTGGGCCGTGACGGATGATGGCGGGGCACGTAGAGAACATGCATGGACAGACAGTGCAGCAACAGCCACAGCAATGACCTACACGGAGATCAACACGTGGGGCCGTTGGCAACCAAGTGGCTGGTGTCGAGGAGGCCGCGCCGCACATGCGGGGGCGCCACCACCGAGGGAGTCGGTAACCTAGGTACCTAGGTAGGTACCTACCCTTTATGCCGTCAACCTGTCGCGCCCGTCTTATCTCAACCTGTCACGCCCGTCTTATCTTATCGCGCCAACCACTTCTTTGAAAATTTTCCCGTCTGCACCTGATGACCAGCCGACACACCAAACCCCAGCCGCAAAAGCACGAAAACGACGACCCAAGAGGCACAAAAACATACGTCAACCATCAGCCATGGCTGCTGCCGCCGCCCCCGGCGCAGAAGCCGCCTCCATGCCCTTTATCAAAAACCTCGCCTCGAGCGGTCCGTCCACCCCGTCTTGTCCAAGAAGCCATCTCTCATGAAAGAACAATATGCCTTGCCAAAGAGACAAGCCCAGACTGACAACCGCCTCCGCACCAGACCGCAGACTCCGAACCCAATCCCTCGCAACCCTCCAAGCCTTCCTCTCCGCCAAACCCACCCTCTCGCTTCCCGAGGCCCTCAAGCTCTGGACGGGCCTCTACTACGCCCTCTGGATGACGGACCGCCCGCGCCCCCAGCAGGCGCTCGCCGCCGAGCTCGCCTCCCTGCCGGGCTCGCTGCCGCCCGCCGCGCGGGAGCCCTTCCTCCGCGCCTTCTGGCAGGTCCTCTCGCGGCAGTGGCCGCACATCGACGCCCTCCGCATGGACAAGTTCCTGCTGCTGGTGCGGCGCGTCTTCGCCGCGCACGTGCGGTGCGCGCGCGAGAGCCGGTGGGGGGGCGCGCGCGTCGACGGCCTGCTGGCGGTGCTGGAGGGGGAGTGCTTCGACGTGGACGAGGCGGGCGTGGCGCTGGGCCTGCGGCTGCACGTGCTGGACCTGTGGGTTGACGAGCTCGAGAGGGAGGGGGCTCTGGGGGGCGCCGGACCGCCGGATGAGCTGTCGAGGGGGGACTTTGTGCGGCGCGTGGGCAGCCTGGTGGAGAGGCTGGGGAGGAGTCCCGTGAGGAGTGTGAGGGCGCGGGCGCGGGAGAGCTGGGCGGATGGGCGGCTGCCGTGGGGGAAGGAGGACGAGGACGCGGACGAGGACGCGGACGAGGATGCATGGGGCGGCATTGAGGACTGAGCATCGCGTCGGAGGGGGGTCAGCAAGGGGAGCCTGGCTGGTGGCAGACGGCGCATCTGTCCGAGTCATGGACGTGACGGGCGCTCGTCTTCGCCGCATGCTTGTCCGCGAGCACCTGGGATCCGTGCCTACCGAGCCGTGTACTTTGATCAGAGCGCAACATCGACGTGGGCAGTTCAGCGTAAGCATGGAGCGTGCGTCTTCCCTCCGGGGGCCCTGGGGCTGTCATAAGAGATGCACGTAAACCATCCTCGCGTCTTGATGTCCCTCCGGGGGCCCTGCCGGGGGCCGGCGGACCCCCCCCTTGATCATACTGGAAGCCGTACACAATCCTAGGAACCTCGCAGATATCCCTCCGGGGGCCCCGCCGGGGGCCGCCTGCGGCGAGCTGCCGCCTCCGGCGGACCTCCTCGCCATATCATCAAGAGCTGTGCAAACAATCCTACCTCGGAATATCCCTCCGGGGGCCCCGCCGGGGGCCGCCTGCCGCGGGCTCCCGCCTCCGGCGGACCCTCCCCCGCCATCATGGAAGATGCGCATAAACAATGTCCAGTTCCTGATATCCCTCGGACGAGCCCACACCGACGGCACCACCAGCGAGAGAATACAAAGCCCCACACGCCTCGCGTCACGCCCTCAACACCGCCGTCGCGGCCACGCACACATCAACCAACCCCCAAACACACACACATACGCACCGACAAAACACGCGCGCGCAGAAACAAAAAGCACCAAGCACATCAGCGACTTTCCATGCCATCCACTCCAACCACCACCCCGCAGACACTATCCCATCCCATCCCATCCCATCCCATCCCATCCCATCCCATCCCATCCCATCCCCTCCCATCCCATCCCCTCCCATCCCATCCCATCCCATCCCATCCCATCCCATCCCCTTCCCTTCCCTCTCCTTTTCATCTATATACAATCATCTGGATATCGAGGCCATGGATGCGTTGGCCGGCAGGCCCATCTCCTTTTTTATTTATACAGTACATGAACCAGTTGTGATGGTCTTTATTGCTGTAAACCCTGCGCTGCCTCATCTACTTCACCACAGGTGCCGCAGTGCAAGCAACCGAGCAAACGCCCAGGTAAGCGAAGCGCACCCAGTATGCAGAGTCCCCAACGCCCCGTTAGCACAGCACGAAGAGCCGAGGCAGAACAGGACCGGACGAGACGGGACAGGCCAACCATGACCATTATATCACCTCCCTGGCAGAACAGGACCAGACAAGACAGGACAGGCCAACCATAACTGTTATACCACCTCCCTGGCAGAACAGGACCAGACGAGACCAGACAAGCCAACCATAGCCATCATACTACCTCCCTGGCAGAACAGGACTAGACGAGACTAAATAAGCTAATTATAACTATTATACTACCTCCCTGGCAGAACAGGACCAGACGAGACAGGACAAGCCAACCATGACCATCATACCACCTCCCTGGCAGAACAAGGGGGGGGGGGGGGAAACAGCAAGGGCGAGCTAAAAAGAAAAAGCCATCCATCGCTACTCGATCCAATCATGACAAAAACAAGCCTCCCCGCCATCTGCCACGCACTCGGTTTATCCCCCTCCCGCTGCGTGAGAAGAGAGACGGTCAAGAGGAAAGGGTAGTTGGGGAAGAAAAAGAGGGAGTGAAGAAGACCGAGAGTGTACAACAAAAAGACGGCAGCAGATGCAAACAATAAAAATCAAGGCATAAAGCAAACAAGGAGGAAAGACAAGAAAAACGGGCATTCAAAAAAAACAATTTCATTAAAAATCACAACACACGCTCGTCCCCGGCCATGCTATCGCCCACCCCCTCATACCCGCCCCCGCCCCCATCCCCATACCCCAGATCCCGCACCTCCCTCGCCCGCTCCTTGGCAAGTCTCGCCCTCCGCCAACCCTCCCACTTGGCCCTCTGCTCAGCACTCGTGTTCCCCCCTCCGGCTGGACCCCCCCCCGGCCCCACGCCCTTGAGCAGACCCCTCTTGAGGAGCCTCCGCCAGTGCTGCCTCCTCTTGGCCGCGCTCAACCCCCGAACAGGCACATCCTCTATCGAGACGTCCATCCAGGCATCGTACTGGTCTGTGACCCAGTCGTGCGCATTCTCATACGCCCAGCGCAGGACCTTGCCGCCCCGGCCGCCCGTCGTCCACTCGTCCAGCTTCACGGGGATCGCGTTGCCGAACGTCGGGTCATCGTACGAGTACACGCACGGTGTTGCGTTGCACGTCGTCGGTCGGCAGTACATCCCGCAGAAAAGATTCTCGGCGGCGTACCAGGCGATACAGGTGAGGAGGGTGAGGATCACGGCGCCTACGATGGTGGGACGGTACCGAATGAAGCGGGACTGGGACGGAGGTGCTATGTGGCAGAGCTTTGTTCGTGTGAGAGGAATGTAGAGATACGTCACCTCTGCCGACTCTGAATCTGTGATGCAAGCGAGAGACTTGTCCTCGTCTTCGTGTTCCGTCTTGACCCCCCCCTCCTGCGGCGTGGCATCGGCCCTTTTCTGCTTCTCAGACGACTTGGTCGTCCCCATCGGCGCGATTTGTCCCTCCAGCCTCTCGATGCCCATCTTGGCCTCGCGAATGTTGCTCAGTCCCGAACGGACCGCCCGGCCCATTTTCTCGACGAGCGCCGACTGGCCCTCCGATATCTCTTCTTCTTCCTCCTTCTCATCCTCACCCTCTCGAGCGTCGTCGTGGACCTCCGATTCCCGCTTCATCTCATCGTCCACCAGCCGGAGATGACGGTCAATTTCGTCATTCTCCCTCGACGGCAACTGCTCCAACAGCTCCTTCAGCTTGGGCGATGCCACTTTCCGCCCCGTCAAGATTTCCTCGAGATCATCCACCGTCGAGTCCTCCATGTTGTGCTGACGCTGCAGCTCGCGCAAGTCGTCCTTGACAGAGGGCGGCTGGGCCGAGTTCTTCAACGGCTGTCTTTTCCGGGGCCAGGACCGTGACCGAGGCTTCTTCTTCTCCGCAGCAGCAGCGGCCATGGATGCCGTTGTGGACGCGTCTTCGCCTTGGTCGCTATGGCTTGTACCAGGGTCTGATGCCGTGTCATTGTCTATTTTCCTCCGCACAAGCTTCGCCTTCTTATCGCGAAACAGGTTTGGGGAGGCGCCATGTGAGACCGCGTGCGTTTGGTTCTTCTTCCCGTCGTCGTCCCTCTCTTGCTGTTCCTTGAGCTTCTGCGTGAATGGCTTGATGGCCCTCTCCTCTTGGTCCTCGCCCCTGCTCTTGATAGGCTTCACCGTCACAGGCGTTTCAACATATGCACCCGTCACCTTGGGTGTTGGCATGCCCGGAACATCATGTTGCTGATGATTGGGCGTCGCTCCCGTCAGATCATCATCATCATTCTCCCTTCCTTGCTGCTCCGCTTCTTCCTCGTCCGAAGAATCTGATGCCATCGACGGCGCCCGCACCGAGCCACGCTCCGAGTAGTTATCTGCCGGCGCAAACAGCTTCATCTCGGCCTCTATCCGATCCGTTGGATCCGACTCCGAATGCATGCTTGACGGCTTGCTCTTGACTGACTCTGCCGAGTTGGCGCGTCGTAGCCCAGAAAATCCGACGGTCGGTTTGCCAAGTTGGCTGTCCTTGGTTCTGACTTTTGAGCTGTTGTTGTTGTTGTTGTTGTTGTTGTTGGTATGGTTGTTATGAATAGTGCTGGAATTCAACCTTGGATTCAACCTTGAATTCAAAGCCGAATTGGAATTGTGTTTGTGGTTGGCGTTGGCGGAGGTGGGCGCCGACTTTCGGCCAGGGTCTATGAATCGGCCGCCCAGGCTGGGCCGCGCTGTCGACTTTGACGAGGGCTCTGGCTGCATGTTTCGTTTGCTTGTCGCCCGTCCAGCCTGTTCCGGTGCCGGGCTGGCACCGGCAGCCCTTGCCAGCCGTCGAAGCAATTCCTGCTCATGAGTGCCATCTTGTTTCACAGCCGTGTCCGCGGTGGGTCCCGACGGCCACCTCGCCTGGCCTGGGCCGGGCTTGATATTTTCTTTCTTGCCGCTATGCTGCTTGTAAATTGTGACGGGCGTGTCGGGGACGTGTCTTCCTGCCTCAAATTCGAATGCTGATCTTGGACGAGCCGGCGTCCCGTCACCACAACCATCTGTACCTCCTCCGGGCTGCGGCTTGGCGGTTTCTGAAGACCTTGTTCGAGCCATTGCATTTTGCTCCTTGATCTCGGCGAGGCGCATGGCGGCCAGGGCCCGTTTTGAAAGTCCCGCCGTCTCCAGCTGTCGGATACTGTCCAGCTTCTCGTTCTTCTGTCTCGGCTGGCTCCGGTCGGGCATTTGCATCTTCTTGTCAAGCGCCTCTTCTGTGGCACGCATCTCGTCCACCCTGATGTTCTGCCTCTGCTGCCGCAGCTTCGTCAAGTTTTTGAGGCCTGCATTGCCAGCGGTGTTATCAACTCCATGTTTGACCTCGTCTGCTTGAATGTCATCGAGTCTGGTATTGCTGCGCTCGGGACTCTTGACTCTTGCGGGTGGCCTGATGGTCACGTCCTTGAATATAGATGGTCGGTTCGCGAACGGTTTGTTGCTGTTGGCTCCAACTCTGATTCGCGGGCTGTCCGATACTTGCAAGTCGCCGGCCGTAAAGTCGTGGTCCACCTGCCACGTAAAGTCTCTGCTGGGAGACGACGGGTTGGACTTTGCCTGCCGTGACTCTGCAGATGGGAACGGCGGATCCTCGATGCCTGGGACCAGGGCAGGCAGCCGGTCCTCTTCACCGAGTTCCGCCATATCCTCCGGGGATGCAGCTGTTCGGGCAGGGTTCGGCGGCACTGGCCGTGATTTCGTTCGCCAATCATTGATGCGCTCCTGCAGGCTCGGTCCGGTGCCGAGTCTCTTAGACGGCCCTGCCGTTGCGTCTGCTTCCAGGGTCCCATAGTCCGCGCTCGCCACCCCACCATTCTGTCCGTTGGCCGTGTTGAGTGGATTTCTTCCTCCCTTGCCGTCCAATTGATCTTTTCCCAGCATTTGCCTCGCCTGCATCTCGTCCTGCGGTTGTCCAGGTCTCGCTCGCCAGAGTCGCGGGGCAGGACTTGGCGACCCGCCCAACTGCCTTTGCCGTTCCGCCTCCTCCTCCTCCTCTTGTGCTAGTCTAAAGGCTTCTGTGAGAGACAGTGGTCGACGGCTCTGGAAACCGCCTGTTGCGGAACCGGGAATGCGACTGTGCGCTGGCGAACGAAATACCGTCTTCTTCGTGGCGGGGACGCCTGCTCGATTATCACCCATCTCTGACGATGCGCCTTGGGGATCAGATCTCGCCCTTCGAGTGAAGCTGGGCGCGCGTAGGCCATTGGGCCCGGTTCTGGCGCCGGTCTCTACCGGGTTCGTGGTAGAACGGACCTCTAGGGAAGGGCCCTGGGGACCTGGTGTCCGTGCTGCAGCAGCATTCGAGGTATTCGCGAATAGCGGTTTTCGTTTCTCGTAATTGACGACGAGTTGGTGGGACGACGCGTGTCCATTCGGCCGGGATGCCGCCCGGTGGCCGTCTTTTCCGTGCTCCATGGAGCAAGTCGGGCGCGTGGAGAGGATGCAAATGATTTCGGTAGCGCGCGCCTCAAGCAGCAGGTCGTGCTATCATGATAGGCGCGCCCTGCTTCGCAGTGACTCGACACAAATTCGCGATGGCCGGGTGAGAGTGTTGACTGTTCGGGAGCTGGTTTAAAAGGCATGAGGTGATCTGCCTTGGAGCTTGATGATGTTCAATGCGGCGCGTAGTTGAAGCCTCGCGTCGCAAACTAAATGGTTGTGGAGGTCAAGGCCGGTAGGTGCAATAACAATGAGAGAAAATGTCGCGAAACATGAGAGAGCACAATGGAGGGGTAGAAGGTGCACACAATAGAATATGCAAACGGCGGCGTTGACACGAGGCAATACCGTATTGTTGAGGTCAAGGTCAGGATCGAGGTGAGCGAGTCCTGAGCGAGTCCGGACATGTGCATGTTTTGGTTGTCGGGGTCATTTTTAGGAAAGCAGTCCCCACCCATTATGCATTGGGCTAGCGTGGAAAGAGACAGCCACAATGGCAGGAGCGAGTGAGTGAGTGGTAGGGTGGGCGCAACCGCTTGTCGCGCCGTGTCCCATTGGTTGGCGACTGGTTCAATCTGTGCACAGACCAGTGCCACCAACTGGGGGATGCACGCGAACAAACGCATTCTGATTGGGCGCATTGCACGAAACACAGAAGCAAGCGTACTCTGGCGGATGCAAAAATGCCAGAATGCCATCATCGCAAATTCGACAAGTCAAACGGCACCGGCGGTGATCTGCTCTTGTCGACTTCTACGCCCAACATCGCCTCACACCAGGGACCTTTTCATGATTGGCCTCCCCTCTTCACGCACGTTTCGTTGGATATCTTCTGCCTGGCTCTATCACCAAGCATGATGCAGTTACGGACGTACTGGGTTCAGGCTCTGTGGAGATGTTTTGGGTACCCAACGGTCTGCTGACCGAAGAAATGGCTCGCTGCGTAGAATGGTCTATCCGGGCAGTCATGCTTTTTGGCCAGAAATGCAAGCTCGAACATGGCGAAAGGCAAGCTCGAACATGGCTTCTGGGGCGATATCCCCTGCCAGTTTTTTTGCCGTAGATGAAGTGGCAGAGCAACTTCCAGGTCACCAGATTGTCTTTGGCTAGTTCCAGAGCATGCTGCTCTGGGTAGATGCTGCTCTGGGTAGATGCTGCTCTGGGTAGCTGCTGCTCTGGGTAGCTGCTGCTCTGGGTAGCTGCTGCTCTGGGTAGCTGCTCGTTGCTCTGGAGGGTAAACCTGGGCAGAATTGATTGAGAAGCCACGAGGGGACGAGGATGATGCCCTTTTGGGGTCCAGTGACGATGCGCAAGTCTCCGTCTTGGGCAAAAGCAACTTCTCTTGTTTTCGTGGCCGCGTTCTTCGCCTGCAGGGATGGATGTGTTCCTTCCCGTGTCGTCTCCCGTGACGTTTTCGGGGCCCGTCCTCTGCCGCTTTCGTGACGGATGTGCTTCGCCGAGCATGGTGAAAGTCCCCAGACCAGACACTACCAAGACGACGGGTGAAGGTGTACATGGAACAGGAGGGCGGCAGGTGTTGCGAGCAAGGAAATCACAGGAGATCCGCGGTTGAAGTCGACAGGTCGGGGATTTCCAGGCGTGCCATGCCAAGATGCCGGCAACAGCTGCGTTATGTAGAAGCCAACAGCTGACAGCTCGGTGACATTATTGAACAGCAGCCGCCAGGCAGACGTCGACACAGACGCCTCCCCTTGTTTCCGCTCTTCACCCCCGTCTTTGCTGCATTTATGCTTTGTTCACTGATGAATGCGTGGTCGGTCGCTTGCACTGGGAGTGTGCTTGGTCCCAACACCCTCGCGAGGCCGGTAAAGTCACGAAGCGTTACCTATGAGGTTGTGCTGGCGTTGTGACTGGTTCGATTCGCTGAATAAACATGGTTCGATTGCGCAAGTATGCCACGGCTCGTGACTGGACCTTTTCGCATGCCTGTCACAGAATCGTAGCCGCCAAAAATGATGAGCTTGTGCAAGTGCAGAGTGCGAGTCCCTTCATTCCCGGGACAGATCCGGCAATGCTAATTTATCCGCCTTTCTGGAACCACAGTGCACGACACACAGTGGCACACAGTGACATGCATCACTTCACCGGACCAGCCGCAGCTTACCAAGGACAACAGAACGTTCCGAGGGATGCATCGTGGACATTTCCGCCATTGCAATCATCATGGACCGGTCCGGAAGCAGCGCTTCAACCGGCCACACCAGGAACAAATCCTCAGTCTCACGGCGTGAGTTGTCTTTCCAAACCACCAGCGTCCAGACCGATTCGCATGCGCCGCCTGCCAGCCATCACATGATTGACACTCCACAGCTTCACGACCTCGGTCCTCCACGAAAGGGCCGCTCAACACTGACGGGTATGTCGTGCCGCCGTGCCTTGAACCTCACCCCATCGATCCCGCGAGCTAAATCCCTCCAGCGACCCTCCGAGCGCGCCTTCAACGCCAGAGCCTCCCCGTCCGGGGACCCAACTCCCCCACCGCGCGGCATCACAAACCCCGGGAGGTCGTCTTCCTGCCAGCTCGCCCACCCCCGGGGTAGGCGAGTCTCGCCCCAAGGACTTTTCCTTTCTCCTCCGCCCAGAGATCTACCACCCCCTGACGCCCCTCGACGCCCCTGCCGCTTTTCGCAACTCGCCCAAGCAGCCTGGCGCGTCGGAACCGCTCGAGAAACTCGTGGCAAATGGCCACTTCCGCGCTGCGGCCATCGCGGCATTCCAGGAACTCACGGGGTCCGGCGTCCACAGACCCGTGGACCCCACCGATTCCCGGCGCATCTTCGACCTGCTCTACACGCGACTGGTCTGCCTGACGCTGATCGACGCCACTCCACTCGCCGCGCAAGAAGTCAAGGCGCTCGAGGATCTCAGCAACCCGCGGCTCTATGTCGACGACACCACCGGCCAGCATCTAGTCCCCTGGCATCTCCGCGTGCTCAACGTCCGGCTCCAGGCGTTGGGCTTTGGCGATCCTCGCCGAGCCGTCATGAGCTACTACGACCTGGCGAGGGAAGCACGACAGCATGCGGGTAGAGCTGCGGCTGAGCATGACAACTCGGCCGGCGAACTGTGGAAAGCGCGCCTGCATGAGCTCGGCGTTAAAGTCGCAGGTGCTCTCGTTGACATGGACGACTTGTCTGGCGCGGCGCACCACCTGAGAGGCCTGCCGCCGCATGGGGCTGGGGCCCACGGCGAGATGGCCTTGTCCAAGGCTCTGCTGTGGCTACATTTGGGTGACGTGGATGAGGCGCGACAGTGTGCCGCTCGTTGCGCCCAGGATGCTGCTGAGATGGAGAGGTTGATTCTGGCATTGTGCGACATGGCGGACGGGGAGTATGAGAGTGCGCTGGGGAGATGGCTGGCGCTGAAGGAGGACCTTGTCGGGGATGAGATGGTCGAGGTTAACACGGCGGTATGCTTGTTGTATCTCGGTCGGATGTCTGAGGTTAGTGTTCCCTTTACCCTTCTCCCCCCCCCTCCCCCCCTTTTTTTTGTTTTTTTTTTGTATTTTTTTTTTGTTGTTCTTTTATATGCATTTTATTTTTTCCTCCGCCGCGGCCCCCGGGGGGATATGGTTCTGAAAACCACAAGCTGACGAAACGTCTGACCAGGGACGTGACATTCTCGAGGGCCTCGTCCAATCCGGATGTTCATCCCACACGCTGCTGTTTAACCTGTCGACAATGTACGAGCTGTGTACCGACAGACATCGCCAGCTAAAGATGAAGTTGGCGGAGCGGGTAGCTGCGATGGATGAATCGCCGGCGGGATGGGAGAAGATGAATGCAGATTTTAAACTATAGAGCCATGCCTCGGAATCATCTGTTCGATGACCAATTTGGGCGTGCAAACAAGTATTCCATGATTGCTGCGTGATTGACTGCCGCTCACGTATTACCCAGTAGCGAAAAGAAGGCGGCAACGGCTATTTTGACCGAAAGCGAGTCTGTTGTTCTCGTCTAGGATAAGTAAGTGTGTTAGTACTAGGACGGCAAATGCCCCCATCATTCCATCAATAGACTTGATACCACTCATTCCCCCACGTATCTCTCCACACTCGGCAACATGACTGTTTCTACAAACAAATAGCGTGCTTTTGATCCCTCGCTCGATTTACAAAGACAAAAAAATCCAACAAGCGTGGCCTTCAAACCTTGAGCCACAGCGAGAAAACCCCCTTGGCATACTCGACAATTTCGTCCCCCCCAAGCTTACTCTCGCCATACAACCTGTCGACAAACGAAATGGGCACCTCGGCAACGGTACACCCCATGGCCTTGGCGCGCACCATCATCTCCATCTGAAAGGTATACCCCTTGCTCTCGGTGCTCGCAATGACCTTGTCCAGCACCGCCTTCTTGTACAGGCGGAAGCTCCCCGTCAGATCGCTGACGCCCGGCCGCAGCACCGTGTCGGCAAACAGGTTCGCGCCGCGGCTCACAAACTTGCGCTTGAGGTCCCAGCCGAAGACGCCCCCGTCGCCGGCGTACCGCGTGCCCGTGACGATGTCGTAGTCGCCCTCGGCCTGCAGCGCGACCATCTTGGGGATGAACTTGGGGTGGTGCGAGAAGTCGGCGTCCATGATGACGACAAAGTTGCCTGTTGTGAACCGCAGGCCGTGGACGTAGGCGGTGCCGAGGCCGAGTTTGCCGGCGCGGGGCTTGAGGACGACGTGCGGAGCGTAGGCCTTGACGAGCTGGGCGGCGACCTGCTGGGTGCCGTCGGGGGAGCCGTCGTCTACGATGATGAGTTCCCAGTCGAGGTTGCTGCCGTCGTTTCGTGGGACGAGAGAAGCCGTTTGGAGTTGATCAGCTTTCGTGGGTTCCCGCACAACCATCTTCTTTTCTTTTCGCGCAAAAGCATGTTATAAGAGCAGGAAATGCAAAACCAACCTCTCTGTAAAGGTGCGGTTTAGCAACCAGGTGATGATGGGCAGGTTCTTGCGCTCATTGTACGTTGGTAGAATGACCGAGTACTTGTTTGACGAGGCTTTGGTGACGGCCATGGCGCGGACGTTGTTGGGCGCCGGGGAGACAGGCAAAGAACAAAAGGCTGTACGGGAAAAAAAGACACGAGGAAAGAGACAGCAATTGATTCTCTGCAGTGGATTGGAGACGCAGAGACGTAGACTTGCCGTGCAAACACAAAAAGAGCGTGGTCGAGTCGAGAGCGTCTTGGGCGCGATGACAACTAACAACCTTGACCATGGCTCCCACGGTCGATGAAGGGCCAGAAACTTTTGCCTTACTAAGCACAGGGATTTCTGCGAGGGGGATCCCTGCAGCGCCTGCACCTGCCGCCGCTACCCTGGCAGCTACAGCCTGGACCTGACAGCTCCGGCCAGCTGTCAACGGCTGGAGCCCGTCCGTGCCTTTTAGCGGCCCGCACGGTCCTGACATCCATCCCCGACATCCATCTCGACTTCGTTTTTCGACGGCGCCAACGAGAGCACGTACACATCCCATCGCTCGCTCACTACCTACTTCCTACACCAGCTCGCTTCTTTTCGTCTCCGCTGTGCTTCTCGTTCCATCCAGTCTGCAACTGCCCCTCTGATCGTCCGCTCATGTCGGGTACTCCGTATTAGACGTCCTGTTGCCCTCTATTCTGGGCCGCGCAGCATGCAGACGCACGATTGCGTGCATCCGCGCGCAGGGGTCTGGCACGAACACGGTTCAAGATGGGAACTCATCGCCATGGATGGATGGATGGATGGATGGATGGCTTTTTGTCGACAGAAAAGCATCCTGAGGATCGGGTGGCGCGGAAAAGGTGGTGGATGTTTGCGGCGGCCCATCCCCATTCCCTCCAACAAAACTCGACTGGCTGAAGGACTCGCATTGTGTGTCTTCCCCGCAGATACAGTACAATGAGGTGCTGGCTTATGGGGTATACCATGGCATGTGCCGTTTCGATCGGCTTTCACGCGCACTGTCTCGAATCGGCAGCCGGTCACCAGTTTGCGCCGCATCGATCGATTCAAGATCTGCCAGGCCTCGGTGTGAAGCTTCGCCGCCCCAGACGCGCAACGCTGGACGCCCGCACTGTCTGCCTAGGTACTTCGTCGCCCCAGTGCCACGAGTCACGACGATGTTTCCGAGTCTAGGCGTTTCCTCGTTGGACAGGCGCCAGGCCTGCAGATACTAAGCAACTTGGCACAAACTCCCATCCCAAGTAGCTCTCCCGCAGAAGCTCCGCCGAGAGGGACTTGGAACAGCCTTTCAGGCGATGCTGCCTACTAACAAGAAAATGAGCTACATTTCTCCGTCTGTGGAACCTCGTCGTGACGCGATTTTCTCTTCACACGTTCCAGCTTCCGTTAGTTCTCGAATCCCCCCCGGTTCTGTTCCGGTTGCCATAATGCCCCAGGCGCCTCGGGGAAATTTATTTGCCTCAGCTTCCTTGTAGCCCTTTGTTGAGCTTTCAATCCGCGCCGGAGCCCTTTTTCTGTCTGCGCTGCCTTTTGCGCTTCCGTGGCTTCATCCTCATAGCTCAGATTTGATGTTCTAAGCAAGAGCTACCAAGATTGCAAGCCTCACACTGCTTCTTTGCTGTGGTACTATTGCCTGAGCTTCTTGTGCCACTCCTACGCCATCCCCGCCCCCGTCTACATACTTCCTGACATACCTAGGTACCTACCTACTTACTTACCTTAGGTACTCAACCACCACCAGTCCTGCGACCACAACCATGACCGATGCCGGTGTATCAGCCATGGGCAAAGGTAAGGAAATGGCCCTTGGTTTGTCACATTGGATTTCGAGATGTGTGGTCGGGTTACTCTAGTTTATGTGACGCGGCTCTGATCGCAACGACCATCATGCCAATGTGCTGAATCGTCCCCCTCCACGGGCTGTCACCATGGCGTTTAAAGGCGCGCCCGACCCGGTATAGCCATTCAGCCCTCTTGGTCCCGTCAATGAGAGCCGACCTCAAACAGCAATACTCGGAACCCATGGCAAAGATGATTCTTGTCCTTCCCATGTAGCGCCTCCGCAAGACCGTCAACCTTTGCTAACTGTTTACTCTCCCGGCCCAGCTCATACGACGGAGCCCAGAGAGCAGGGCCCGGCCGCAGACCGGCCGGTCGACAAGCCAGTGGACGGGGAAGAGGCGTCTTTGGACGAAAGGCAAGCCAACGGAACTCTGGAGGGCCACGTTGCCCGCAGGCTCGGTGATGCAAAGCCCGTTGAGGTCGTTTCTGTCCCAGAGACGCCCATGAACGGCACGACTCCGGCTGGAGGAACGCCGCGACGTGTGCTCCCTGCTGCCGCCGAGCCAGCACCCCCTGCCGCCGAGCCAGCTCCAGAGCCGGTCATTGAACCGATCGTGAAGACTGGCGGTGGCCAGGCATTGACGGATGAAGATGGAGATGGCTCCGAGGCCTCACCACCCAAAGCCTCGGTCATCGCAAACGCATCCACAGAACCGGCTGCCAAGGATCCAGCGGCCGTCAATGGAAAGATGGACACTGACCAGGCCGACGTCGAGCCTGACGCTCGCGAACCCCCCAAGCCCGCGGGAGCCAATGATGCCGCTGCTGGTGACAAGCGCAAGCTCGCCCAAACCGTCGTCGGCGCGACGGCCAAGCCCTTGGCAGACGATGGACCCTCTCCCCAGGATGCAGTCCCCCTCGACAAGAAGCCCGAGGTGAAGGTGAATGAGACGGATGCTCAACCGGCGGCAGACGATGCCGCCGCAACAGCAGCCAGGCCGCCCCCCGCGTGGCCCAAGGCCGCCAAGGCCAAGAAGGAGAAGAGGATGCCGGCCGTGGGCCGCACGGCGCGAAAGACTCGAAGCCAAGGACCTGTCGATGTGTAACGGGCCCGGTTTTTGCCCCTCTGCACATGATGAAAACGAAAGCATCCATCCTTCTGTCTTGATTGTGTATTTTGGAAAAAGTCGGGCAAGGTGTTATTTATGGACGAAACGAAAGACGTAGGTATATTTTTTTTCGTGGGGGGGGGGGGGGGGGGGGGCCTTTCCCAAGCCTCAACCATGAGTTTTGTACACCTGGCGTTTTGGAAGGGAAATGTTGACTGATTCTGTCCTTCATCTCATCTGGCTCATGTCGCTCTTGCTTATATATGAATTGATCGTATTATTAAATTACGCTAGCTAGCAATTCATACGAATTGATATATTTTCATGGCATCTCCCGTTTCGCACATGAGAGTAATACACTGGCTGCCTGTCTTGAGCCGTTGGCGTCGTGCCGGACGGCCTCTCCAAGATGAGGCGCGAGTAGCCCGTTTCGCAAAATGGTGTGAACAAAAAACGTTCCGTGCTGTACCATCACAGCCACGCACTTGGCAATGAAGAAAACCAGCGCGTCTTTTTTTTTTTTTTTTTTTTTTTTTTCGTTCCCATCGACAAGACCAGCGCGTGGGTTATAATAAAAACTCTCGGCGTTCTACCATGTAGAAGCATGCGTTTAGTTTGGCAAGCAAGAACATCAGCGCTTTTTTTTTTTTTCCCGTCCTATCCGGTAAAACGAAGCAGGAACAACAACAAAACACTGACGTCCTATACTATACAACCACGCATTCGCAATACGAAAAACAATGGCACTTCTTTTTTTTGTCCTGTCCCTGAAACTAAGGCTATGACGAATGCTCCCCATCCTGCCATTACTGAACAACCACAGGCCGTCTGAGGCAAAGAAGAAAGGGGAACTATTACCCGGCACTGTTGTTTTATACATTTAGCACCTATGTTATGGCAAGGCCGTGGCTGGGTATGTTTTTTAAAACTATAAAAGTACTACTCACTCGTTTAAAAAATACATCAAACAACTTGGCCACGACGACATAGGTCTAAGGCCCATCATAGGTCTGATCTTTCCCACCCAAATAAGTAGCACACTTGTCCCGCAATACGCGCACCGAGGTACGCAGGTCATAAATGTGGCAGTTCTCCGTGAGGCACATGGATCCCTCGCTCATGCGAGAGAGGTTTTCGGGTTCGCAGACGCAGTCTTCGTCGTTGAGGGAGCACTTGGCGACTACCATGAAGTATTCTTCGAAGCAGGGGACCTGTGATTATTTGTTACCGCCTTGTGATGAGAGGCGGAGAGGGAACGGCGGGGGGTGCAGATGAGAGAGGAGAAGAGGGAAAGAAGGACTTCTTACGGTGCAGGCATGGAGGTCTTTGGTGGCCCAGGGACGGCCTTTGTTGGGAATAAATTGCTTGTACTTGTGGAACCAAGGAGCCTTGCCCTTGTCAAACCCCAGGGAGAGGACGAGGGTGAAGAGGGTGGGGTGGAGGAGGAGTGAGAGGCGCATTTTTGTTGTCGTTGTCGTTGTTGTTGTAATCGTAGCTGTAGTTGCAGTTGTTGTTGTTGTAATCGTAGCTGTAGTTGCAGTTGCTGTTGTAATCGTAGTTGTTGTAGTTGATTGTGATTATTCTTGATAAAAGGTTGCTTTTTTATTTTCGTCTTCTTCTCCTTCTTTTTGGCCCCTCCCGTTCTTTGCAAGCCTGGACTTCCTCCTCCTCTCAAGACGTCGATGCGCAGAGATGCGTAATAGAAGCTGAGATGTTGTTGGAAGGAACTACCCAGACGAACACAAAGTCACAGTCGCGGGTCCGACCGAGGGAGGCACTCGACGACCTTTTTAACTGCTTTCCCTGCTCGCAGCATTGAAATGCCTTCCCTGCTGGCAGTAGATGGGATACACGCACGGGGTGGGAGCAGGAAAATTAGGTTCAGCCACTTCTTGCCATGGACGGAGATGCTCTGCGTCTGCGCTTGGTCGTCGTGGACAACGGGCCAACGCTATCCGGAATCAGTCCATGTGTGATCTGTTCTGTTGGACATCCATTTACACACCGTTGGTATGTTGTTTGCAAGGAGCGAAAGTTCTGCGAGGGGATAGGCAAGGTAGGCGAGGCTGCTCGTCCTACAAAGTGGCGGTGTCGTGGAGTAAGCATCTCGAAGATGGAAGGGCTGCCGAGGTGACGGGAATGATGAGACATGATGCTGATTTTAGAGGCTTACAAGGCCTTGGTTGACATGGCAATGTAGCAGACAGTGTGAACAGGCACCTTGAGGGCACCTTGAGGGCATGTTGCGGTTCTTGTTGAAGGCTAGATGGTGCATCATGGTCGAAAGTCAGATTGTCCACGCGGCGCTTGGCCCTGCATGGGGGAATCGTCATGATTAACACTCAGCGCATATGGAGCTGGATGCTTATCTAGGGCCGTACTGAAGTTGTGCGTTTAGACCCTTTTTTGCTCTTCCCTCTTCTTTTCCTCCTTGTCTTTCTTGGCAAACAAGCTTCGCGCGATGGGTTAGTTGTCCTGTGAAGACGCGCGACAAGGCACACTAGGGGATACACACGTGGTGTGGTCATGAACGGCCCAAGGCCTATGGTCAGAAGCGCCAATCTATGACGATTCCAGGCCCCTCGACAAGCGTGTATGAGGGCACAGAGCCGTCATGTGGAGTGTCCTGTGGTGAAGAATCTCATGTCCTGGCTGCCTTTTTGGGATGGAATGGGAAACAAGATCTTAGATGAGCAACTTGAGCGCTGCACTTCCACGTACATAGTCCTGTCCCGACTATACTCCATTGGCAGCAAAACTTGTAGACGGGGAGAATATTTAGAAACGAGTGTTGATCGGCTACTTCTTGGCAGAAAACAGCCTGCCGCGTGGCTGCGGTCCATGGCAGCGTGCTTGGCGCCGGCGGCCATGGACCACCAGTGGATGGAACTACTGCCATGGCGGCGGCGGCGGCGGCGGCGGCGGCGGCATGGTCCCAAGTTGGTTCATGTGTTGTGCTTTTTCCACACCAACAAGTAGATAACCATATCTGTACATACCGCATGTAGCCTCTCTCGACCTGACTGACGTCTTTTCGCCGGTACTTTAGGCTGAAGCCACGTCCGAGGGCTTGACCACAAAGATGATGCGCTTGCCTTTGGTAGTTCTCTTCTTTAGGCGCCGCCCATGTTTGCCAGCAGCTGAAACCCGCTCCGTTGCCCTCCTTCGTATTCGTCCCCAAAAGGCTTGCGTCAATTCAGACACGGTTTGTGGTGTGGTGGGGATTGACAAGTTCCTGAAATGGGGCCATTTTCGGGCGGGCGCGCGGTTTCAAAAAATAGCCACGGATTACCCATATTGAGCAAAGGCTTGGAATGTGTCGAGCGCATCCCTTCGTCCCTTGGAGTTCCAGATGACACACGGATGCGGCACTGCGTCCCAAGTTTTCCGTCGTGCGTCAGTGAGATGATGGCCAGCAGGTCGGGTACGTTGTTCAGCAGTTTCGCGGTCAAGCTTTGCCAATTCCAGCAGAGTCCATCTCTGCTGTTGACCACTGATCGATCAGAAGGCCAAAGGTGGGGGAGGGTTGGCAAGCAATGCGTGGAAACGAGCGATCCCTGCAGATCGAGTTGTCCATACATGTTCCGTTTAAGAGCGTTTAAGAGCTGGGCTGTCCTCCATCTTCGATTCCTCTTCTGCTTCTGGATACTTACATAGTGGTAACAAGTCGTACTTGAAACGTACATGTGTACATGTGTACGCTCGGCCGCCGGCCTAGGCATTCGCGGAATCGCTCGTCTTTTGATTCCTGGACGAGCACCACATCAACCTATGGCGGGACGATGGGGAAGGATGGATGCATGGTGAGCTTATCCGGGGAGCTGAGGACCGCCAGCAAGGAGACCTTGTGCAGAATGTGTCGCTGAGGATCGATCGGGATGGTGGCTTCTCCAGCGCGTCAAAGCTGATTGGAAGGGGAATCGTAACCGCCCGTGTAGGCAAAGCTCTGAGTTATCCCCTCATGCTGGCAAGCTCGGAGATGGAAATATGGATGTGAACACGACGCCAACCGACCCGGCGTACACCAGAATGAATGCCAAAGAGTACATGGCAATGGTGTATGGCCACGCTGTATGGACGAGTGCTCGCTCAGCAGTGTGAGTGTCGAGTGTCTAGAGGCGTGACGAGACTTGATTGACTGGAGAGACAAGTACTAGAGAGACAAATAATGGAGTCTGTGAAGCCCCAGCTGGACGGAAAATCCGACGATCGCGTGTCCTTTGTGCGACTGGCAGACGGAGGTGGGCCTCCTTCCCTCCTTCCCTCCTTCCCTCCTCCAGCGTGACCCGCTTTTCTCACCTTTTATCTTTCCCGGACCCTCCCAGTCCGCATCCTCTCACACGAGCCAATCCATGCCCAGGGACCATGAATGACCCTGGATCCATGCAAGCGACGGTTGATGCTTCTTTTGTGTCTCAAGGCGGTTGAGAGGCATCGTTGCATCTCTCCCGTTTTTTTTTTGGGGGGTTTTTTTGGGGTTTTTTTTTTCGTCTTTTCCCTTTTATCCTTCCCTATTAACCCTCAACATAGTTTCTCTGCTCCGCTGCTCGATTGAGATCCTTTGCAACCTCCCTCCACTTCTTCCTTTATTGTGATAGAGGTAGTCCTTCGTTTTTCGCCCAGCTTTCGACGCATCGCCCTTTGCTGCCGCCCTCCATTGTTCTCCCCGGGCCATCCCATGCCTGTCACGGGTTGCACGACACGGGGCACTCTCTCTCTCCCATGCACGGGCCATTCATGGTGTTGGCATAATAAAGCAGGTCTCTCGGTACTTGATTCCATCGACAGCCTGGCTTCGTCCATCTTTCCACCTACGGGTCGTGTTTGTTTTTGATTCCTGGCTCAATTACCTCCAGGCACAACAAAGAAACGGAAGAACGAAACGAATTGCTTCACCGATCCCCGGCAGCAAGTGATTTTGGGACCTGTGACGTTTTTAATCAGGCACGAACATAATAATCGCGATTCAGAGTCCGCCGCTCCAACCACAAGTCACAATTGACCGATAGAAACCTCCCCTCGATCCTCTCCTCATTCGCATCACGGTTCTGGCGGCATCTCCCCTTCACATTCCGAGCCTGGAAGGCGTCGCATATTCGTTTTTCCCGCCCACTCGGCGACGGGCGCACCGTCCCGGCCACACGGTTCCGCAACCATGGACGCCTTTCGCACAGCTTTCAGGGCCATTGTGCCCAGGGAAGAAAATATAGATGCTGGACAGGAAATGCTGGAATTGCTACGGAATCCGTTCATAGTTGACAGGGTACTGTTTTTCCTTTTCCTTTTCCTTTTCCTTTTTTTTTGGGGGGGGTAATAGACGCGGTGGTCAAAAGACTTGTCTGCTAACCTGACAAACTGTCGAGTAGCTTGCTGTTGCCTCCGTATACTCTGCGTTGGCCACCTCGCTCGGTTTCACGGCTTTCGTGGCACTCTGTTTCTCCTTTATTCGGCCCTATCACCAGGCCATTTATGCCCCGAAATCAAAGCACGCGGATGAAAAACATGCTCCACCACCGATAGGCAAGGCGCCGTGGGCTTGGATCACGCCTCTTTTGCATACCAAAGAGGTGGTGTTGATGCAGCAGATCGGCATGGACGCCACCATTTTTCTGCGCTTCATTCGCATGTTGAGAAACATGTTTCTTGTCCTAACATGCATTGGCATCGGCATCCTGGTGCCCACCAACATCAGCAACTTTGGCAGCGTACCTGATAAAACGGGCCCCGATTCGACGGAGTGGATGTTGAGGATCACTCCACGCAACGTATACGGGAAACCTATCTGGGCTGTCGTCGTTGTCGGGTACGCCTTTAATTTCGTGGTCATGGGCCTTCTCTGGTGGAACTATCGCAAAGTGTTGGCCTTGCGCCGAATCTACTTTGACTCGGAGGAATACCAACAAAGCCTGCATGCGAGGACCCTGATGCTGTTCGATATTCCCCGCCAAGGATGCTCGGACGAGGGCATTGCCCGAATCATCGACTCGGTTGTCCCCAATTCGTCCTTTGCAAGGACTGTCGTGGCGCGCAATGTCAAGGACCTTCCCGACCTGATTGAAGAGCACGACAAGACGGTGCGCAAACTTGAAAAAGTGCTGGCCAAGTATCTCAAGGACCCGCACAACCTGCCTGCCGCTAGACCAACGTGCAAGGTGTCGAAAAAGGACCGGTCCTTTGGAACGTATCCCAAGGGCCAGAAATTAGACGCCATCGATTACCTGACGCAACGGATTCGAGATTTGGAGCTGGAAA
Source organism: Aciculosporium take MAFF-241224 (assembly GCA_000222935.2). Classification (NCBI taxonomy): domain Eukaryota; kingdom Fungi; phylum Ascomycota; class Sordariomycetes; order Hypocreales; family Clavicipitaceae; genus Aciculosporium; species Aciculosporium take. Next base: position 6,734 of record AFQZ01000664.1, on the reverse strand, counting down.
TCAAGGACGTCCGCCAGAGCGTGGACAAGCGCAGCACGATGCCGTACGGATTTGCGAGTTACGCAGACATTTCGGAGGCGCACGGCATTGCCTATGCCTGCCGGAAGAAGAAGCCTCACGGGGCCACGGTCAAGTTGGCGCCGCGGCCGACCGACGTCATCTGGCCCAACATGCCGCTGTCAAGCGGCACACGCAGGCGGAGGCGATGGATCAACAATTTCTGGATCGCAGTCCTGACCTTCTTGTGGGTCGCACCCAACGCCATGATTGCCATCTTCTTGGTCAACTTGAGCAATCTGGGCAAAGTATGGAAGGGCTTCCAGACCGAGCTGGAAAAGAGCACCACTTTCTGGGGTGTCGTTCAGGGTATCGCCTCACCGGCCTTGACGTCCCTCGTCTACCTCGTCCTGCCCATGATCTTCCGCCGCTTGTCCATCAAGGCCGGCGACCAAACCAAGACGGGCCGCGAACGACACGTCCTGAGCAAGCTCTACGCTTTTTTTGTCTTCAACAACCTCATCGTCTTCTCCTTCTTCAGCGTCCTCTGGGCATTTATCGCTGCCGTCGTCAAGGCCACGAGCGAGCCGGGAAGCAATGGCAAGAAGATGGATGCCTGGTCCGCCATTGTTCAGGCCGACCTGGCCGTCAATATCCTCGTTTCGTTCTGCAACAACAGTCCTTTCTGGGTCACATACCTGCTCCAGCGACAGCTGGGAGCCGCGGTTGATCTGGTGCAAATCTGGCCCTTGATTGTGGCCTTTTTCCAGAAGAGATTCTCCAGTCCGACGCCACGAGAGCTTATCGAACTCACGGCGCCGCCCCCGTTCGACTACGCCAACTACTACACCTACTTCCTCTTCTACGCAACCGTCACGCTTTGTTTTGGCGCGATTCAGCCTCTGGTCCTGGTGGCCACGGCCCTGTATTTCTGCATCGACTGCTACCTCAAGAAGTACCTGATCCTGTACCGCTTCGTCACCAAGACGGAGTCTGGTGGGCTCTTCTGGCGCGTCGTCTTCAACCGCATGGTATTTGGCGCCACGTTGGCCAACGGAGTCGTGCTTCTCACCGCCTGGGCGCGGGGCGACGGCCGACACATGCAATTCTACGCGGCCTGTCCTCTGCCTGTGCTCATGCTCCTGTTCAAGATTCATTGTCGAAAAGCCTTTGATGACAAGATGGTCTACCACAACATTAGCTACACGGCCAAACATCCCGAGGCGGCCATGCCCGGACCGGGCGACGCGTCGTTTGGCCGCAATGACAAGCTGGCCAGCCGATTTGGGCACCCGGCCCTCTACAAACCGCTCATCACGCCCATGGTGCACCAGAGGGCCCAAAACATGCTGCCGTCGATTTACCGTGGCCGTTTGACCGACGGCCGCGACAATGACGGTGCCGACCTGGCCACTGTCAGCGGATACTCGGACACATACGCGATGGACGCCATGAAGGGCGGCAAGGTGGGCAGGTCGGCCACCACGGCCGTGCCCGGCTTCGAGTATGTCTCGGATGCGCAGATGGACTTTGAGTTTTACAAGAACCGCGCCGAATTTGCAGAGGAACACGGCGGTGGCGAGCTGTATGGCCGAGGATACGACATGTACCGAAGCGGAACGCCGGGCGCGCACGACGATTGGTCTAGTACACGCTCGACACCGCGACCCGCGTCGCCGTCCATGAGCGGCCGTGGCGGCAGCCCAGGGCCAGGCCACCAGCCTCGGCGAGTCATGACGGGCACGACGACGGTATCCGACACGGGCTACTCTGGCTATCGGCCGGCGCACGCACCTGGTTACGGATCGCCCATGGAGCAACAACAAGCCGCCGGGGCGCATGGTCGCCCCGCCATGTACGCCCAGGACGGGGGAAGCTCGTCGGGGCTCGTCCAGAATGCCGCGGGCGTGCCCGTGGCTGGTGGTGCTGGAGGACCACCACCATACTCGTCTCGCGAGGGCTCGATAGACACGAGCGGGAGGCGAACGCCGGGGCGTATCCAGAGCCCCGCACCGAACAGGGTTGCATCGCCGCGCCTGGCGCCAAGCCCCGGGCCGGGACCATCAATCGGGGCTCTGGGTGGCGGACCGCATGGCTATAGTGGGTTGGCGCAGGTCGAGTCGACGGATCTGTACGGGGGGGATCCCACGCATTATAATTACTTCCGGGGGGGGTCCGGAAACCGACCGCCCAGGCCGCCGGGACAGGGGTGGTAGGCGCCCGTCGTCGATGAAGACGGGATTCGGAGCAAGAAGAAGCAGGTGTTTTTTTGAGTCGAACAAGCATCTGTCTGTTTGTCATTGCTGTGAAGTACGTTACTGGCGTTTTATATTTTTTTTAATACCCTCTCTTGTGGATTCTTTTCAGACGGTGTTCTGGACATGGACGACAAGTATCAATACTTGCATATCGCGAGCGGTGATGGTGACGCCGGCTGGGGGAGGGCGTTGGCTAGCAAGCTGTATTTACGCTGGCAGGTAGATGGATGTGCGCCTGGGCCAGATCATGGATGCTAGATAGATGACGGCAACGCATTGGCATACACGGGCCTACATGCTCGTGTGTCTTGGTTCGCCAGACCAGATCCCTATGGCGACCCTGTTCGGCACCATGAGAGGCAGTCGTCGGACTGGAGGGCGGGTTTTGACCACGCGCTGCTGTGTTCATGTTGAGCATCGAGCACTGTACTTGATGTCCGCGGCCCCTGTGCGTAAACATCCTGTACATCAATCATGGTGCTTTCGGGTATTCCCTCCAGGGGTCCTGCCGGGGGAAATAATCCTCTGTTTGTAAATATCCCTCCGGCGGACCTCCTCACCATGTCATAAAGAGCTGTGTAAATAATCCTGTTTGAAAATATCCCTCCGGGGGCCCTGCCGGGGGCCGCCTGCGGCGAGCTGCCGCCTCCGGCGGACCTCCTTATTATATTATAAAAAGCTATATAAATAATCCTTTATTTATAAATATCCTTCCAAGGGCCTTGCTAGGCACTGCTTATAGTAAGCTCCTGCCTTTAGCAGACCTCCTCACTATGTCATAAAGAGCTGTGTAAATAATCCTGTTTGAAAATATCCCTCCGGGGGCCCTGCCGGGGGCCGCCTGCGGCGAGCTGCCGCCTCCGGCGGACCTCCTTATTATATTATAAAAAGCTATAGAAATAATCCTTTCTTTATAAATATCCTTCCAAGGGCCTTGCTAGGCACTGCTTATAGTAAGCTCCTGCCTTTAGCAGACCTCCTCACCATGTCATAAAGAGCTGTGTAAATAATCCTGTTTGTAAATATCCCTCCGGGGGCCCTGCCGGGGGCCGCCTGCGGCGAGCTGCCGCCTCCGGCGGTGGGCGCCACGGGTAGATGTCGACGGAGATGGCGGTCGGTGGTAGTGGCGGGCATCTTGATTGAGATGCTCGGGGTCGGATTCAAGGCTTCTGGGTGCCGTGTTGACGAATGTGCGTGCGCGACGTGCTTGCTGGCGGACGGGGCCCGAGATTCGCCTGCCGTGGACATGATTCTGGGTCCTGCAACTGGCCGTTGGGGTGGTGCGAATGGCGTGGCATGTCCGGACGCGAGCAGCACTTGTGTCTGGTTGTTTTGCCAAGGCACGCACTGTTTGTGCGTCGTGATGAGCAGAAAAAATGCGTCTCGTCTGCATTCATGATTTCCAGCCGGAACCTCTGATTGTATTCTCCATGCCGTGCTCCTTTCTTCCGGCGAAGGCGAAGGGGGACTGGAGAGTGCTCTCTTGCCGTGACGTCTTGAAGGCTGGATGCACCGTGCTGTGCTATACTATTGCGCGGTGCTGTTGCTGTTGTGCGGCATGGCAGGTAGGGAGGGGGCGGAAACGTCGATGAGTATCCCCGAGGAGCGGCTCGTCGGCATCCCGCAGCCGGTCTGTTGACGCCCCCGGCAGGGCCCCCGGAGGGATGACGCCGAGGCGAATGATGAATTGCCCGGTAGAACGCGGCGCTGCCAGCGGTTATGACGCCATGGATTGGAACAGCCTTGGGACCGGGTGGCATGGTGCGCACATGGAAAGACTTGCATGTCCATCTGCGAAGCTCTCGTGAAGCCTCTTTGTTGAACTACTGTACACAACAATGTCTCGGAAACAGTCGTGCGCACCGCCCCACGCGGCATCAAGACAAAGACGAGTACGCGCGCGCGCGCGGCAGCATGGACGCAGCGCAGCACATGCATTGTATCCTCTGAGATGCCACCTCCCTCCCTCCCTTTTCCACTCGCCAGCCTTGCCAAGGAAAGCCACGCCTTCCCTCCGTTTCCATGCCACCCGGCCCGTGGCACACGCCCCTCAAGGACAAAACGACCCCGTCTCGTCAAAACACCGCATGAACCCGTCCAAGTCGGCGGCCAACCCCCGCATCAACCCCCCCGACACGACCCCCTCCTGCCAAGACAGCGAAACGGTCAGGGGGCCGCCGCCTGCCACGCTCGCGAGCCCCAGGCCGAGCGGGGGACCGACGACCATGGCCCCGTTGGAGAAGTAGACTCTTGAGATGGTGAGTGTCGCGGGGGGCGCGGCGGCGGCAGGCTCGTGTTCGCGTGGGGTTGCAAGCACGCCGATGTTGCTGACCTCCCAGGATTCGTGGCGCGCGTGGCCGTTTTTCTTGCGGAAGTAGGCGAACCAGTCGGGGACGTACTTGAGGAGGGAGGTGACGTCGTCGCGGGGGAGGGTGCTCACGCGGTGGGCGAGCTCGCGCTTCAGGTCGCGGGCGAGGGACCAGATCGCGAGGGTGAGCGGTGGGGAGGCGGCCGTGGATGAGGGTGATTGTCGGGGGCGAAAGGGTGCGGTTTGGGCGCGGGAGATGCGGTGGATGTGGGTTGTTACGAGGACGGTGAGCATCTGGTCGAGGGTTGGTGTTTTTGTTTTTGTTTCTGTTGTTGTTGTTGTTGATGATGATGATGATGATGATGATGATGATGATGGCGAGGTTGGGGCCTGGGCCTGGGATTGGGATCGGTGATGAGGAGGGAGAAAAGGGCGGAGGCTGATGGGGGTGGCGGCCGAGAAGCAGGGTGCTTCGGCTTCGGGGAGGCGGGCGGCGAGGGCGGCAAGAGTCAGAGCGTGGAAGAGCGCGGTGATGGTAGTCTGGCGGCGGCGGCATGCGTCGAGGAGCTTGGACAGGACCGGGCCGGGGACGGTGACGGGCGCCGTGTGGCTGATGTACGGGAGGGAGAGGTCGATGGGACGGCCGTGCCAGGGGGCGGGGGGCGGTCGGCGCACGAGGGCGGGCGCGAACTCGGTCCAGAGCGTCTTGAGGAAGTAGGACGGGGAGATGCGGAAGGGGATCTCGGCCGGCGGCGCGGGGAGGTTGGCCGGGGGCGGGATGTCGAGCATGGGGGAAGCTGTCGGTGTCGTCGGCGCCCCGTTGCTGTGACGCAGCTCCTTGTTGAGCTGGACGAGGAGCTGCTCGTGGAACATGCGGCCGCTGACGCCATCGAGGAGGGCGTGGTGGTAGGAAAAGATGATGTCTTGGACGCCAGACAAGACCTTGTCCTCTTGCTCCTTCTCCTGCTCCTCCCGTCCCTGCTCTTGACGACGGCCGCAGCGGGCCTCGACGACCTCGACCCGCCACGCAGGCCTCCTGTCCACATGGGCAAACGGCTCATCGTGGTGCCGCGCATGGCGCAACGCAATCTCCTCGTCAAGCTGCGCCACCGTCCCGCAAGCAGCCGTGGTGAAGACGACATGCCGGGACAGGTCGACGCGGCGGATGTGGCAGAAGCGCGCGTGGTTGGTGTCCTCGTCGAGGATGCCGACATGCAGCATCGGCTGGGAGAGAATGACGCGCTTGAGGGCGGGAAACAGGAGATTTGGCTCGATTCTGGGTCCCGGCTTGGCGAGGGGTGAGGGTGAGGGTGAGGGCGCCAGTTGGTAGCGAGCGGAGACGGCGACGCAGAGATAGATGCCCATGTTGTGACGGGAGGAGGAGAGGAGCTCGCTGGGGGGGGGTAGGGGGGGGTAAAGATGAGGTTAGCAAGAGGCTCGTCATGGGTTTGTGCTCTTTTGTCCGCCTCTTTTTCAGTACATGGGATCAAGGGAGAAACTGTACGTACATGGGCAAAAGCGGCCGCAACGGCACACAACCCTCCTCACTGGCACTCATCCTACTGCTATTGATCATGGAGCAGGATGTTTTGCAAATAAATGAAAAAAAAGAAAGGAAGGAAAGATAAATCTACTATAGAATCAGCAACCAAACTGTCAATGAAGAAGAAGATGCCGCACAAGGTGATGGGGGAAAACTCGCAGGTCAGATGATGGAAAAGAAAGGCCTGCCAGACGGTAAATGACGAAGACGCGGCAGACAGCAGGCCAATGCCATTTATAGAGCCCGTATCCTCCTCGTCCGTTCATCTCAAGCATTCCCGCCCGCACACAAAGTGGAAGCCGATGGGAACCAAGACGTGCGGCGAAGACGAGAACAATGTTGGGATTCCGAAACGCCGTCGTGGGAACAATATCAACGTCGTGCCACGGGCTCTTTCCGGGAACCAATGGCATCGCAAGGCAGGGCTGGAGTGGAGCGTGGCGCTGCGAAAGGTGCAACTGCGACGGCCACTGCACTTGCCTGTTTCGTGCCCATAGGTGAGATGCCATAATTTTACTAAATCAGTCATCGTACTAGACAGCAAAAGAAGAAGAAGAAGAAGAAGAAGAAGAAGAAGAAGAAGAAGAAGAAGAAAAGAAGAAGAAAAGAAGAAGAAAAGAAGAAGAAA